>JAXGGA010001398.1:0-155153 GCA_038373865.1 Uloborus plumipes
TTATTTTTTTATTATGGAAAATTGAGACGTGGTGGGACTTTTTTACTTGCAGGTATTTAAATAACTATATGAATACGTAATAAAAATAATAATTTGGTTGTTGTTAGTGAACCACTGTCGACCAGTGTTATCGGCGGCACGTGATATTGAATTTTATTGTAATGAATTTCATTTGTTTAAAGTGAACAATATGCAAAACATAAGAACTTAGCACCATTATAATTAGAAATATTCATATTATTTTTTCCAATATTCAGCGGAAGTTCAAACTGTTTGCTTTCCTACTTATCGTAGTTATAACTTTTTATTAGTCTCGTTCCAGAAAGAGCGCCCCACCAGCCAGCACGTTGTTTTGGCGTCGTTCCATCAAATGTCTTTTATCGCTTACTTGGCGTAAAGCAATAATTTTTCCTACGATGATGGTCAAAAATGGCGGACAACTGGTCTTGCTTTCCGAATTTTGAACGCTCCACGGGGGATGCATTCAGTGATCGACACAATGGGATTAGGGTTTTATCAGCATGGCAAACTGGACTACACCAAGCAATCAACCAAGTTAATTTTTGAAAACAAAAAATAAAAGTAAGAAAAACTCACTGTCAACCCAGTACAAAATACTATTTAAATCTGCGCGTCTGTTCAGCGCCTCCTTAATACTAACTTTTTATAGTAGGTGTTGGGGAAGGTTCGTAATAAGACCTTCTCTGAAAAAAAAAAAAAAATCGACGAATAGCTCTTTTGTTTAAAGCAGTGAGTAACCGCCCCTAAGCAAGGGCTAAGGCAGAACATGCAATATACCGCCAACTCGGTTATTTTGATCCATGGACTGCAGTCCATGGATCGAAAAAAATCGAGTTGTCGGTGTATTGCAAGTTTTTATGTTATTCAAAATTCAATTTTTTGACCCAAAAATGGCTCTTTCTAGTAATATTTAAATAAAATCAAAAGTAGAAGCAGCTGTTAAAATAGCACTAAAATAAGAAGATAATTTCATAGCAAAAAAGTTTATCTCGTAAAATGTACTTTGATTTTTATTTGTTTTAGTCCAAGTTTTTAAAGATAACTCTTCATCAGCCCGTTGGTGATAACTGTTGAAATCGGATGTAGCACTCGGTCAAGTTCGTTCCAATGACGTCATGCTGATTGAGGAAAGGGATGTATTTCACTTTCTGCTTTTCAAACAAGAACTACACATTTTTTGCCAATTGCTAGATAAGAAGTCCTTGAAGCAGCAGCAAGAGGATGAAAATAGATGTATCAGAAAAAAATGGATCTTCGAATTTAGAAAAAAATGGATAAAACCTCATTGATGCGTGCTTTTTTATGTGAAAATTTTAAATTTGAATGAGGCCTCTTACTTAATTCGATTCAAAAAAAAAAAAAAAAAAAAAAACACTGAATTCAAGAGCTGCAACTCTTGCAGAAAATATCCGAAAATTGTGAGTACGTATTTCAGCTTTTCGTGGAATACATGGGAAAAAAAAAAAAAAAAAAAACAAGAATTCCTGTTTTTTCTTTTCAGTTTGTAAAATATCTTTTTTATTTGATAATGTAGCGAAATTCTTTTTAAATTGTTTTCTTTTAAGAAAGTGCAATTGTTTTTTTTTTTTTTTTTTTTTTTTTTTTTTTTTTTTTTTTACACATTGTATGGGAAATACTAAGTTTCTTCTGTCAGGTCGTTTGAAGTCGTATACAAACAAATACATACATAAAGACATCTTGAACTCTAATTATGTTTTACGCAATGACGAATTGCGATAGGTGTGTGTGTGTGTGTGTGTGTGCAGGACATGGGCGCCATCAACCTAAAGGAGCACAGGGACCGGTGCATCCTTGCGGAGGCGGAGCACCACGCAACCACCAGGTGGGAGACTCCGGGGCGAATCTGAAAAAGGAGCCACTGGGCAACTGAGGTCCAAAATGAAAATAAATGCCAATTCGTTATTGCTCAAAAAAAATAAATAAATAAAAAAAGAGTTTGGACTTGTTTGTCCTTTAAAATATTTCATTTAGGAGATCATGTTGGTGTTCTCACTTGAACGACTTTCCTCTTAATTCTTCAATTTTATGTAAACAAAGAATATTTTTTAGATATCTGCTCATTTTCAATCTTGCACAGTTCACTTTCTGAACAACTTTTATCTGTCCATTGCATGTAACACAAATCATGATCACAGGAAACTAATGATGACAGAAACCAGCAATAATTTATTATTAATGTCGAAAATGTCATCATTAAAAATAGATCATTGCTGTTTTAAAGCTGAAGAACTTGTTTTGTTTTCTGTTTGACTTACCTCGCATAAAAGTGCAATTAGCGTAGCAATAGTAAATACTAAATGGAAGGAGTGGTGAGTTTTGAAATAAAAGTTTTTTAAAAGAAAATTTCTGAAAATTAATTTGGTCCTCAATGAGTTAGGAACTTAGCTAGCAAATATGTCATGCTATTTGTTTGCGATCGTGCTTACTGACCGATTGGAACCTCTGTCAGGCACCTGAACCATCTATTTAAGTATTCTTTTACCTTTTATGGCCTCTGATCGTACACATCTGCCAAGTCGAATCTCAGTCACACACCCAAACAGTCGATTGAAGCCTCCTGATTTGTCGAAGAAGGCTTCGATTGGCAGTACAAGGGTGACTGAGGTTCAACTTTCTGGTGAATTCGACTGTTGAGGTTTTGTTTTTAAGATAAAGTCATGCGGTTGAAATCGAGCATGACGGAATCTTAAAAACAAAACTTCGTGGCAGGTTATTGGACTGGCCTTTGACGAATCTAATATCCATAGTGAATTAATAGACCTAAACTAATTGACAACAGAAGCAAAAAAAAAAAAAAAACTCCGCAATGAAAAGCTCGTATAGCTGCGATACAATTTTGTGTGTGAACGGCTTAAAACTACAGTCGTTCAACGTCCCTGGTTTCATTTTCAAGGCGAGCTTTTTTTTGCTCGTGGCTTTAAAAAAAAAACATTCAAAATCAATCATTGCGTTTTAAAATTCGGTGACGGTGAATTTTAATGTTTTGTATTGTAAGTGTCTTAACACTATCTAGTAGTCAAAGTAGGAATATTTAATAGGTTCAAAGTTCCCTATTGGCAACCAACCAGGATCTCCCTTCTACTGTCTGCAATAGAAACAAGTACGTCCTATCTATAGGGGACTTAACACCAACAGCGAGGGTTTGTCCCTAATTCAGAGCGCAATCAATAAATTTCAACCTTTTGGGTGTAAGCAATTTTTAATGATGGGATTTATGACAGCCAATGATTAAACACGAGGCAATGCCAGATTTAGTTGAGGGTATGAGGTGGGGGCTGCAAACCCGGGGCCCTTGCCTCCAACAGCAAGTTCTGGTTGGCGGCTAAATTCCCCTATTTCTGTGTTCAATTCGTTGAAACTTGTTATAAGGACTTGAAGGGAGACGTGCATGCGCAGGGACGTCATTTCAAGTTTTTCCAGGTTGGGGGGGGGGGGGGGCAAAGGGTGAAGACACAATGCAATTTCATCGGAAAACAGCAAAAACCACGCCCACTTATATGCAAACACATTGATTTCTCAAAGCCAGGGGGAGGGGGGAGGCAATTGATCCCCCTTGCCCCCCTAAATGACGGGCCTGTGCATGTGCGAGTTTCAAGTTTTTGTCCCGGTTTGGAAAACTCAAAAATTTGACACTGACAGGAGAAATTATGAAGAACTATTGATAAATTTAGTTTGCTCTTGGTAGGAAAACGATACAACTCGTTGCTGTAACTAAGAACGTTAGCCATCTTAGCCTTTGTTACCTATTTAGTGAGAAGGCTTGAAAATTATGGTTCCCCACTGATTAAGTATCCGTCGTTGCTTTAATCATTAATTAAAGGACATCAATACCTGCTGCGTGATAAGATATTAGTACAAATATGTGATAAGAATCACAGTATTTGACACTCTCACCAATATCTTCTTTAATGGACCACTAAAGCATGGAGTATCCTGTTAAGACAGCTAGGTAGAAAGTTTGTCCTATATCAAGTACGGATATCCTTGTCAAATACTGATTGTGTAATTTTTAATAAATGAAAGTTTTAAGTGACGCTGGATTGGATTGAAACCAAGAGTGACGAAATTTTGTAACTGAATAAAGGAAAACATCATATTTTAGGAGTAGTACTTCAGAGTTTAATTCAGAATTCAGCCATTTTACTGAAAAAACATGCGTTACATTTGAAACTATTACATGTACGAGTAGTAAAATTCGTTAACGTAAATAAAAGTACTAAAGAAAAAGGCAATAATATGATTGACTTAGTATTTTAGGGGTTTTCGGGAGCCTCTCCTTCTCGGCATTGACAAAAGACTCCGTTCCCAAGAAAGAGGAGGTTTGCTTAGTTTTTACCTCTCATTTCATCAGTTTTGTTTGTTCTTTTAGTTATGTTGTTGAGTTTTCAACTGTTTTTACAGATTCTCTTTTTTACTGTTCTTAATGCAGCTGATTACTAACTCTTAAAAAAAATCTCTTCCCAGATAGCTAGCCTCCCCCCCCCTCCTGTTTTCTGTCCCTAAACGATCGTTTAAATAATTGAGCAGAAAAATGCAAAATAAGTTTCATATGAATCATGAACCAGTAAGCAGGAAGAAAGGATTCCAATATGCTAATGTAAAGCTTATTGGAATTTGTTGGTTGAATTTTTTTGATAGTAAGATTAGTAGAATTTTCTCTATATGCACAAAAATACTTGCCGAAAAAAAGTTCTTAGCTCTATAGTTTTGTATGAATAAATGTTTAGCATCAACTATGCTAAGGGTTTTGTGGAATTAGTCAAAGTTTAAATAACTGGTTCATTACCGCATGTAATACGAACTTCAGACTCATTTGTATGTTAATAAGAGCCTTAGAATTTTGCAATACATAGATTCATTCATTTGCTTCATGTCAGCGAGTGTAACTTTTTGAGGGAGCAAGATAGAGCAATCAGTTAAGAAATATCTAAAAACAAAATTCAATTTTTCTTACCGCATGCTGTCCCAATTGGGCAGCAGTTATTTTCTCTGTAGATAACCAGGCATCCATTGCGAATACCCTTTGCAGAGATACCAAGTATTAAGCAGTCAACTTTTTTGCACCCTGGTCCATCCTCTTTTCCATTCCAGTCTCTTGTGCACAAACATGACTGACAAGGGTCTTCTGTTGGAATAAACCTACCGATATCGTAAGACTTTCCGTTTCTTTCACAAGCATTTCCTGAAAAGGATATCTGCTGTTTAAAAAGAGCTGCTGAATTTCAAGGCTGTATTAATTGCTAAGGAAAGCAACACTTTAGTTGCTGAAGTCCCTTCAGTTTTCAAGCTTAAAAATGAAGAATGTGCTTTCTATACAGAGTCTTGTATAGTATTTAACCCATTAATGCCTAGCGTCCCTTTTTAGGGACGGTCCAAAAAGTGTTTGAATTGACAAAAAAGGAACATTTCAACCAAATAATAGTGTTCAATTATTACTGTGGTATTGTTTCAATTCGTTACTAACAGATTGCGGCACATAATCATTGTAAAGTGTGTTCTGTAGCCGTGTAACCAGTATACAAAGTATCTTTGGAAAAAAATGTCAGGCATTAATGGGTTAACAATAGGAACTGGTATATAATGCATTTATTAAGTTTTCGGTTATATGTTAGTTTATTTTTCAAAAATGGGATTTAGAGACTGCCATTGCGCTACCAGGAAGTCATAAGAAATGGTGGCTTTTTTTTTTACAGGGTTGTTAAATTTTCATTATTTTTTCTTCTTCATAAACCGACAGAACTTTTGAGTAAACCTTATATTTCCAGCACTGGAAACTGTATTTAAGATGAGCTATACTATGTTACTACCCATATAAAATGTAGATTTTATATTATAGCATTAAAAGTAGGTAAAGTAAATTTTCAAATTTAGGAGCCTGATAACGGGCAATTCCATTTTAATAAATGTATATACGTTGCTGTACAAAACAGCCTGCAAAGATTCACATATGTTACTCTTGTTTCGTCGCATAAGTTTTATAAAGAACCTGAACTCTACACTGTTAAAACTACAGGTTGTACGAGGCACCTTTAATGGTGACATGTTGTAGCACCAATGGCATCCCTCAGGGGGTGCCGCCGGTGCTACAACATTTCACCCTCAAAGGTGTCTTGTGCAACCTGTAGTTTTAACAGTGTACTTCTATAAAGTACAGTTAAATTTTGAAGATTTCCAGTAACAGTATTTATATGGTGGTTTTTTGGCTCCATACCTCTTCGGATATATTACGAGATACGCACGTTACAAAGGAAATAATACTACTTAAATATTCTTTCTGGAAATCTTCAGAATTTAACTGCATTACATAGCATTAAAGATCATGTTCTTCTTAAAGTTCGCGAAATGAAGCAATTATTTAACATATTCTTTGTAAGCTGTTTTGTGAAAAACTGATTCGTCTGTTACAGTGGGATTGACCTTACTCAATTATTATGTTTTTTAAATATTTTTAATGTTGCATTTATGAAACATAAATCTGTGACTCCCATTTAAAACTTCTAGTTAAAAAAAGGATAAATATTGTACTTACGTAATTTTTCATTTTTGTGGGCTGAAATGAAAGAAATAAACAATAGTTATGAATAACTTTTTAGCATATCTTTGTCATAATATACATGAAAGAGCAAGAAACTTAAAGTAAAAACACATACTAATAAATTCATATCAGAATTGTTTAGTTAAAATGTACAGAAGGAAAATTTTTCTTTTCTTTCTGCAAAGTCGAGACTGTTGATCTTAATTGAACATATAAAAGGAAAATATTACGATTCTTGATCAATACGATTAATTTAGTAGTTTTCAGTCTTAAGAGTTTGATTCGACTCAAGATTTATTCGCGAAGAATGAAAATTGAAACATAGTTTTTAAAAGTTATACATTCCAACAAAATTTGAGATTTTTATTTTCACGTTCTTAAACTTCTCATGACTGATACTTATGTGTTTTTTTTTTTTTTTACGAAGCTTCCAAAACTTTTGTATTGCATTATTTTACGCATGACAAAAGCGTTCATATCGTTATAGTTTCGTTTTATGCTTTACTATATGTCTCGTAGATGTTTATATAACTTACACTTACACTGTAGAATATTTTCTTGCACTTCTTGTTGTTGAACAAAATGTACTCGTTGGTCATTTTTTGCTCAAAACTTAACCAAATTAGTGGAATAAAAATGTGACATATGGAGTGAATTTGAATCTATTTTACATCCTTCGTCATTAAAGGGTGGGCGAAAAAGGAGGTTGCCTTCCTGATGACATGCAGACACACCCCATAAACTTAATTGGTGTAAAACTCGTCTCGAAAACGGAATTTGTATTTGTTTTCTGAGTTATCATTAAAAAAAAGGTTCTATGGAATCTTTTTTCTCTTTAATCTTCTGTTTTAGACCTTTTGCGCTGACTAATTGTATAAATAGGGTTAAAAATGGTGAACTAAGTAAACGATATTTTAAGTGCATTGAAAGTCGAGACATTTTGCAAATTTTGAAAGCAATAATTTTCCACAAATCTTGACCAGATGAAAAAAAAATAATGCAATTTTTAGTTAGAATTTAAAAACACAGAAGAGTCAATAACAACCTTTTTAAAAGACGTAACCATAATAGGCTTGTTATTTTAACTCCGGCACTTTCATAAATATTAAAATACTCTATACTACAGTGGTTCCCAATCATTAAGAGGCTATTGCCCGTGAAGTGGTAATATATCAGCAATTGCAAAAGTATTAGCAGTTACAAATCAAAAAAGTATTCTGAAAACAAATTAAGTATTGCTTTTTTTTTCTTTAAATTAAATTACAAGCAATAAATAATACATAGCTTTAATTTATTTTGATCATTCCGACAAATAAAATACCTGCTTTGTAGGAATTTGTTATCAGAGTAGCAAGTAGTAAATGAGACGTTGATAGTGCGATTAGATATGGTGATTTATTCATTTGTTGCTGTTTCGGAAAATGCACACCCTAAGTCGAACTACACGTTTACTATACCATTTTTTAAGCAATCATTAATGATATCGATTAGGCATTTAAATTTGAAAAATATGATTGTTTAATAATTTGCTTCATGATATCACAAGGACTCAATAATTGCACGTAATTTTATCCCTTGGAAAATCCCATGTGACCCCTTTAAGCGTTAATTGAAGGGTTTGGAGGATGAAGTGGCTATGTTACATTTTGAAGAACAAACACTCTGGACAATGGTAAGCAATGGATACAGGTAAGGATATTAAATTTGGTACATCAAAAAGTAGATGTCATGATTCTCATGACAACTCAATTTCATAAGCACACTAACGACAAGTTCAGAAAATACAAAAGCTGCAACAATAAAACTTTGAACGTTAATTACTCGCAATTTCTTTATTTTGTCTCTTAACCCCTTCTTCTCCCAAGCCCTTCAATTACCTACAGGTTGGGAACCGTTGCTTATGCTATAGAGCAATGATGTACTACATCACTTAGCGTCGCATATTAAGTCATCATTACTCACGGCATAGTTCTACGGGGCAGCAGTCGTTCGGTGGCAAGTATCCCATGTAGCACGCTTTGTCTTGAGGTTCCCAGTCGGGACAGTCCGTCGATGCGCATTCTATTGTAGCATCACCATATCTGTCGACGTCACAGGTGCAGCTGTCGCATTCGAGTCCTCTGATGACTTCACCATCGTGGTACACTTCACCATTGTGAACACACGCTGTGAACAGATTGTCGAGTTTCGTCTCTTATATGGAGATAATTTAAGGGAAAAGCAATACTTAGGAGCACTTCTAAGTTTCATATGCAAATGTATAAATGGTATGGTATCATCCTGGTTAAGGCCCCTATATAGACGAGCCGACGTATCAAGATTAAGTTTGACTACTTTGGATCCAGCGCGTGTTTGAGAGTTGTCTTATCGCTTTTTGGAAAATTTCCACGTGAATTTACCGAAGCTTGGCAATGTTCCGAAACTTTGCTCTGGTAACCCCTAGCTCCGCAACAATGGAAAATGAAAGTAAAAGTAAATGAGTTGGATTCAAAGTGGTGAAACTTAAGGTTGATGCATTGGCCTGTCTATATAGTGGCTCTAATCCTGGTAGGCGAAACAACGTGACGATGCAACTTACGTACATCGCAGGTTCGACCAGAAAGTTTGCAGACCGTTTCGCAGTTGTGGGGGGGAAAAAATCAAAAATTTTTAAACGGAATTTTTTTTTAATTTTAGTTAATGAAGATTGTTACCATATTTCTGGGATTAATCCATAGTTAGTATTAGCATCTCATTTTTGGTGTGAATCTGTTTTTGGTGCCAATTAAAATTTTACATTTAATAAGTTGATTTATCTTACAGACTATTTTTTGAGTTTTAATCTGGATCGCAGTCTGCTGATTTATTTATTTTTTGGCTATTAGGGCATCATTATCATTTACTTTTGCACTTCAAAAATTAATATGCTAATGTATACGAAAAAAATTACATTTCCATTAGGGACAAAACATTATAATTTAGCTACACTCTTAACTTTTAGCTGCGACTAATTACTACGACAAACAATTAATTAAATTAAAATGAAACAAAATTTAGAAAGGGTTGTCTATGTGTAAGATGTGTGATTTGTCTTCAAAAGTTCAGAAGGAGAGAATCGCCCAGACACTGTTAAAAATTCCAACAGTTCTATTAATATGTCAGTCAAACACCGTCGTACTAGTTCCACCTATAAATCGAATGTTCTCCTTATCATGTTACCAGGGCTCGGACAGTAATTTAAATTTCTTTTCAAAAACCGTAATTTCTGACATTTAGTTTGAAAATACCAAAGCAAAATATTAATGAATACAATGAAATTACAAAATGCACATCTTCGTGGTGCTCTCAAAGTCTTACAACCAAAGTTGTTAAATACTTTCCCCCCTGAGTATCCATGAATTATAATGGGATGGTTTTAACTCCTTGATATCTTTTTCTTTTTTATCGCGTAGGTTGAGGTAAGTGAGCCACTGTGGCTAGCGTTTAACACACGAAATGGGAGCTACTTGTATACTTTCGAAAGGTGCTAATGACACTTTTGTACATAAAATTGAAGCTCATGAAGCAATTTGCGGCAGCGTAAGACAGGGTGTCAGCAAGGGCGTAGCCAGGACTCATGTTAGGGGGGTGCAAGTAGTGGCACCCCAATAGGAGGTCACTGTGACCTTCCAAAAAGTTTTTATCCGATGCAAATTGGCTGATGAAATTTGAAAACAGTGAGACAGTATTGCAAGGCTGTACTTCTTTATTTCATTTATTTATTTTCTTTCTTTTTTCTTTAAATAATTAATTTATTTATTTTCGTGATGCCTCACGTCTCTTTTGGTAGATATGGATAAGTATGCATTCTTGTATTTTATTTATTTATTTTTTAATCATTCAGTAAAGTTCTGAGTTTCATTCGGAAAATTAAAAAAATTCTCCTCAAAAACAGGCAAGCTTACTATCATTTTATGAAAAGTAATCAATCCTTGATATAATAACGCAGTTTATATGAAGTTCCCAAAAATTAGCATAAAAGTCAAATTTTTCAATAAAAACAGAAAGAAAAAAGCAAGAAAGGAAGAGAAAAAAGTGCTTGAAATTCTATTGCACAAAAAGACGCAAAACAAGAAATTCTGTCAAGAACTAAACGAGCCTACTTTCCTGTACATCGAAATCGGCATTGTAGCATCTGATCAATATTCTCTTGATTATCTGAAACTGAAAATTATGTCAAACATACCTCTATAGCAGTTAAAGCTGATTTCTAAAAGCAAAATATACCCCTCTCATCAGATGAAATAGACACGTAAAAATTAAATAAACGAGTCAATTAAGTTTTGTCGCACCTTTTAAAGAATGTAACTGTTATAGTTCTTCCGTAGAAAAATTCCACAATCGTTTTCAAAAGAAAAAAAAATAAACAAATAAAATAAAAGTACAAAGAACTTCAAAACACATTTTATCAAAGAAAGAAAAAAAAAAAAACTCGTTCGTTAATAAAATGTCTTGAATTTCATTTTTAATCCGTTGCCAGTTGTTAAATATAAATAAAGAATAAAATGCTCTCGTGAATGAAAAATTTTTGTTAACAAAAAAAAAAAAAATCGTCTGCCAAAAAAAAATCATAATAATAATAAATTAAACAAAACAAATAAATAAATAAACAAAAAAACGTCTGCCCAGTCAGTCATTTTTTTCTGAGCCTGCATTTCCGCCATGTCTGCGGAGTCGGAGTCGGAATCAGAGTCCTCACAGAAGATTATTCAGAAAAGTACTTTACAATACATTATTTATCAAAACCATTTTCTTACAAAGTTAGTTTGAAGGAAATCCGCCTTGAAGTTCAGGATCAACCTTCAATTTAAATTTCTCCGTAGGCGCTCATGTTGACATTTTTTCTGAACGGTTCATCATTGAACGAAAAATTGTTCAAACTGAAAAGTGAAATATGGGAAGAAGCCTCTCCGAGATCTTTCGAACAAAAAAAAGTTTATTCAATTCCGACGGTTCACTTAAAAGTTATTAGGTGGGGAAAGGTTGTTTGAACGGTTCAATGTTGAACGAAAAAATGTTCAAATTGAAAATTTAAATACGGTAATGAAGCATCCTTGCCGAGATCTTTCGAACAAAAAAAAGTTTGTTTAAATCGGACTGTTCACTCAAAAGTTATTAGGTGTGAGAGCTTTTTTGAACGGTTCAATGTTGAACGAAAAAATTGTTCAAATCAAAAACGTAGGTACGGGAATGAAGTATCCCTGAAAAGATCTTTCGAACAAAAAAAAAGTTTGTTCAAATCGGACTGTTCATTCAAAAGTTAGTATCGCAGGACCGGTTATTTGAACAGCTCAAAGTTGAACCAAAAATTGTTCAAATCATAAAATCAAATATGGGAATGAGCTGTACTCGCCGAGATCTTTCCAACAAAAAAAAGTTTGTCCAAATCGGAATGTTCATTCAAAAGTTATTAGGGGGGGACAGACAGACAGACCGACCGACCGACCGACCGACAGACACACAAATTCCCCATCTCAATACCCTACTTTCAAATTTTTAATTTTTCGATATTTAATTCATTTTTTTGTTTCTTTTTGACTTTTTTTTACTTGGCGATTTTTTTTTACTTGGCGATATTTTTTGGACTTGGCGAATTTTTTTGGACTTGGCGACATTTTTTTAGATGCATTAAGCCAATTTTAATGCTTTTTTCGTTTCTTTTATTTTTAACGGGAAAGTAGGCTAAAAAGGAAGAAATTATGAACTCAAAGAAACTATACTTTATTCCGTCATGCACACCTTAAACCAATGGATGGTATAAAATATTTCTAAAAGAACAAAACAGTAGTTTATAATTTTTTATAGTTCTGCACCAGCATGTTACAATGAAAAGCATGAAAGGGTACAAAATCGTTTGTCAAAAAAAAAAAAAAAAAAACTAAAATGGGAGGTCACAGTGACCTCCCATTGGCTCTGATCTAGGGGGGTGCATCTGCACCCCCCTGCACCCCCCTAGCTACGCCCTTGGGTGTCAGCACCATTCAAGCATCTTCAAAATCTATTCAAAAGACGTTTCCTAAGCAGAAGTTAAACATGATCTCTTCGTTGCCCTGGACAAGAAAGTTATTGAATGTCAATATTGTACTAAGCTTGTCAGAGTAAGGAAGATTAGTTTTGTCAATGTAGTCCTTCCCCGGAAATCATAAATTTGGGATTGCATTGGTTAACACTCCAGTAAAACACAACAGCAAAATGGGTGGCAAGATGTCAAAATACGTAGTTGTGATGTCCTGGTTTAAAAGCTACTTCACTTCACACTCTCCAGGGTCCCCCGTACCTACCACAGCTTCGTGGTTTAACCGGGATAGGGCCCTGAAGAGCGCTCTGTTCTTAATTTTGAACCAGAACCTAGGGTCGAGCAAACCCTAGGGCCCAGCACCCCCAGAGGTATCGTTTCACTTGGAGGACTTTGTGACCACGACATTTTTAACGCCTCCCAGCCACCATTAATCAAGGCGGTGGATCTTTGATCGGCTGGGTTTCGAACCCGGGTCCCTCCGGACACGAGTCCGATGCCTTACCGATCGGGCCACCACGGCCCTTGGTTTAAAAGCTACTAAGTGCTCATGGATACTTATCCCAATGAGCAAGGAGAGCACTTTCTTCTGAATGAAAAGTTTTCAATGTCGTTCAATACCAGGGAAGCTATTTTAAGAACATACGAGAAGACTACATTTCGAGACTTATTCGTGAAAGTGATAAAACATGTAACAATCTAAAAACTACACACTTGTTCTCAATTTCTAGAATTTTGGTTTAAATGTATTTTTGCTTTTAAATTTAATGCTTCATTTTTGCGTTTAAATAAAGCGAAATCCTAATATTTGTACTGTCTATTTAAATTTCCCCTTTTCATCCTCCTCGTGACAATATTAAAGTTTTTGCAATGGAAAAAAGTTTTTTTTTTTTGCTTTTATGGTAGAACATTTTAGAAAAATACATCCATTACCCAGAAATAAAAAACGTTTGAATTATGGTTATTTGCCGTAGTCTTCCTGTTATCGAAATATAAAGTCAACCAAATTTTAAGAAAAGTCGCCAAATTTAGCGAGTTTCATTGAGAAATGGAAAGCATCTTTCACATGTTTTGCAGATGAGTGATTCCATACCAACTCACCGAATGGGGGTCGCATGACCGACTCGGATTTTCTTTTAATTTGGCACACATGTTGATCATATAGAGGCATGGAAAAGTCCAAATTGTTAGGTTCCTGCTCCACTTATTTCTAAGATACATGCCCTCAAAGTTTGTCCGCCACGTCAAAATACTAAAAAAGTGATGTTATTTAATCATTTTTTATAAAAAATCGTACTCATGCAAAATAAAAGTATTTGATACCTATGGAAACTAGTTACTCCAGGCATTTCGAATAAAAATATTAGAACGTTCATAATGAAAATTTCCAAGGTACAGGGCTCTTTGAAGTTGTCACCACAAAAACTTGATTATGCAGATTTTGCTAAAATTGAGGCATTTATTACAAAAAAATTCAAACAAAACCAAAGGTTTTCTCACTTTCTGGTAGTGTACAGGTCCTCCCTGTAAATTACTACACAATAAATTTTTTGGGTTTCTCACTCCTTCTTGGAAATATTTTAGCTTAAAGATAAGCCATAAGGCAAAAAATGCGTTTTTGGCCATCTTGGTAGCCATTTTTCTCATAAAGGCGGAGCAGTAGAAACTTTAATTTTTTTTAAACAAGCCACTGATATGTTAACTATTCACAGGAAAAGAGTTTACTTTTGGTTATTTCTCCCATTAAGAGATATCCTGCTGACAGTATATGTTATGCATGTTTTTCGCGACGACCATATGCTTTTGTTCCCCCTCTCATGGACTCAAAATTAATTAAACCAAAAAAAAAAAAAAACATATATTTATTAATAGCTGTATTATCTACCCAACATGTCATGAAGTTTAATTTATTAAATCATTGAACAATAAATTAGATAATTGATGAAAACAAGAAATAGTATTTCTCTGATGCCTGAGCATTATGCATTCGTAATTATAAAGCACTAAATACTTTCTTGAGAAATTAATTAACATAAAGAAGCTCTAAATATTTATATCACAAGCAATACCCAATCTTGTGATTGGGATACTCCTGTTTTTATTTGAAGAACTTCTTGAATATCACATAAATATCAGGAAAATAAATGAGGTCTTTTCGTTTGATGTAGGATATTTTATGACAAATTTCATTTGATGGGCTACTAACTGAGCATGGTGATAAAGAGCTATTAATTTCAGCATCGAATTCTATTTTACCTTATTAACAGTTAAATATTTACAAAATAATTAAATAAATAATTTATTATAAAGCCATGCTTGAAGAATTAAAATTAGTGCAACTAATTTATTCCCATACTGGTCTTTACAAAACTGACATGTGTTGAGCACTGATAAGAACTGACAAGAATAAGTATACTCACTAAAATACTAGTTCACAGATACTATAAAGCGTACATTCTATTTTCTACAAAATAATACTGCAACAAAGAACAAGGGTATAAAGGGGTAGGTACTAAAGAATTTCTTGAAAAATCAATTAAAATAAAGGAGCTTCGAATATTTATCTCCATAGGCAATACCCAATCTTGTGATTGGATGTTCCTGATTGATAGCTATAAACAGGAGGATAGAGAATCAAGATTTTGAAGGATTTCGCATACGGTCCCTTAAGCCATCTCTCGATGACGTCATGAAACAATGCAAAATCTTGATTTTTCAAAACGTCATAACTCGGTCAATTTTTGTGGTAGAAGAGTGATTTTTTTTTAGTTTTAAACGTTACAGTGTCAAGAATGTTTTACTAAATATGATTGATAGGACTGGGGGGCTGTATAAAAATTTAAATTTCGTAACTCTTTCAAAATTTGATTTTTTGAAAAACATTGAATAGACCCAAAATTCCTTTCATAATTTTGAGATTTTTTCCTAAATAAACTATATGCTTATCTCTAACGGTTTAGAAATTAGCTATTGGTCCACGATTAGAGTGGACACCCTGTATATATATATATATATATATATATATATATATATATATATATATATATATATATATATATATATATATATACAGGGTGTCCACTCCAATCATGGACCAATAGCTAATTTCTAAACCGTTAGAGATACGCATACAGTTTATTTAGGAAAAAATCTCCAAATTATGAAAGGAATTTTGGGTCTATTCAATGTTTTTCAAAAAATCAAATTTTGAAAGAGTTACGAAATTTAAATTTTTATACAGCCCCCCAGTCCTATCAATCATATTTAGTAAAACATTCTTGACACTGTAACGTTTAAAACTAAAAAAAAATCACTCCTCTACCACAAAAATTGACCGAGTTATGACGTTTTGAAAAATCAAGATTTTGCATTATTTCATGACGTCATCGAGAGATCACTTAAGGGACCGTATGCGAAATCCTTCAAAATCTTGATTTTTCAAAACATCATAACTCGGTCAATTTTTGTGGTAGAAGAGTGATTTTTTTTTAGTTTTAAACGTTACAGTGTCAAGAATGTTTTACTAAATATGATTGATAGGACTGGGGGGCTGTATAAAAATTTAAATTTCGTAACTCTTTCAAAATTTGATTTTTTGAAAAACATTGAATGGACCCAAAATTCCTTTCGTAATTTGGAGATTTTTTCCTAAATAAACTCTATGCTTATCTCTAACGGTTTAGAAATTAGCTATTGGTCCACGATTGGAGTGGACACCCGGTATATATATATATATATATATATATATATATATATATATAGTATTATTATTACTAATTTTCCAGGCAATCTATAAGATGATTGTAATCTCTACGCAAGTTTTAAATCTGTAAGAGGCTTGGAGAATTATGTTACTATTTTTTGTTCCTTTCAAAAGCTTGGTGAATTAAATACTTTTTGTTTTCAACAATTATTTTCTGCATTTCAGTATTGAGGGTCTAAATAGTATTGAGGGCCTCCTATTTTAAAAATTTTCTTGAGGCAAAGATAAAGGTTACAAGTTAAAATTCACAAAGACAGAGTTCGGTTCATTTTTTCGTTTACAAAAGTATTAGGACATAAACACGTTTTTTCTAAGGAAAAAAATATTCAATGCCAGCAAAACATCTTTAAAGATTAACGCTAAGCCAGAATGCAGGTTGTTAATGCGTTATCTTGTTAATGCTTTTTTAATTAACATTCAAATGCAATATACATAAATTGTAACAATCCAATTCTTGCGTTTTGAAACGAAACTTATAATGAAAAAAAAAAACAATACATATTGAAATTCAAACAAATATTTTAAAGTGGGCAAAATAAAAATAATTGAACTGTGATCTACATGATGATGGCTTGCGCGAAAAAGTCAGTCTGCAGTGATTCAAAGCAAATGTAATATTTTGCACTTCCATCGTTAGAGCAAGAATCTGAGAAACTGTCACGTCTAGTATTATGGGGTGATTCATGACATCTCAGATTTTTTCCGAAAAATTACCAAATGTTTATTATTTTATTGAAAGACCAAATCCAGAATGTTTTATTTTAAAGTTGAGTTGTTTAGTTTTTATGGATCCCTAAAGGTGAAGGAAGGTGCGGCATCAAAAATTAAGAGGATTTTCAAGACATGGAAGTTGCTGTGAGCCAAAACTCTTACCAGGAGCTGTTGAACTCCAATTTTCTTTTTGTATATGGAACACAGAAGGTTGAAACTTTACAAAATGAACGTTAAATTTGAGGTAAGTTGTTGCCGTAAGGTCAGTGAAGGCCCTCAAAACAAGGCATTTTCGACGTTTTTCAGCATTTTTGAGGTCCAAAAACAGTTTGTACATTTCAGTAACCACGGCAAAAGTAGTATCGTTTGAAAGACCAGTGTAAGCAATTTAAAATAATGTATAACAACTGAGGAAAGTTCAACGTGCTTTTAGTTGCGTTAAACCGAAGTATGAAAAATCATATTTTACCGATATTCAAACGGTCATAACTTCCTCTGCCAACAACATATTGAAATATTTTTTTTGCCAACGTCATACTCTATTCTTTGTCTTAACAGGACAAGTTGAGTTCTTTGAGGTAGAAATGCTTAAAATTTTTTTACAAAAAATGCGCAGGCAAAAATACATCTTTTCCCTGAGGTTCTATTCTTCCTGATGAGCTCCAGAGGGACCTTCTCTGAGTTCAGGGAAGATCTTTAGAGTGTTTGATGTACTTCGTCGCTGCCAAGCTAAAAATTAAGAGCAAGAATCTGAGAAACTCACGCCTAGCATTATGAGGTGACACATTGGATTCTCTGTGGTTTCAGCGATTTTGGTCAAGTCCGATAATTTGGAATCATCGTCGCTGTATCGGGGGAAAAAAATAAATAAATAAAAAAGATTGAAGTAAAATTTGCCGCCCTAGGCAGCTGCCTACTTTGCCTATTGGGAAATTTGGGCCTGCTTGGGGGTCTGGGGTTTTTGGCCACGGGGAATCGATTGGCTTCGGTTTTGAAGCGCTACGGTCGAACAGTTCGGAGTTACAGATAGGATTCATGAAAAGTTTGAGAAGATTTCTTACTACGCCATTTTCTTTATGATTACTCTTATTGTTATACTGTTTTATAGCAACCACGTTTTAACAATGGATTTCATATTTAATCACATCAACGTAAATTTATGTTTTTATGGTATTTGGCAAATAATATTTGGCAACATGTTAGAATTGTTATTGTTTTTGAAATTTAAAAGAGATCGATCAAAATAAAGTTAGAATTGGGTATGGGCCGCTATATAGACAGGCCGACGCATCAAGCTTAAGTTTCACCACTTTGGATCCAACTCATTAACTTTCACTTTCATTTTTCATTGTTGAGGAATTAGGGTTACCAGAGTTAAATTTCGGGACATTGCCAAGTTTTGTTAAATTTACGTAAAAAGTTACCAAAAAGCGATAACTTGCCAGAAAAGACAATCCTCACACACGCGATCAAAGATCCACCGTCTTCATTAATGGTTGCTGGGGGACGTTAAAAATGTTCGTGATCACAAAATCCTCCAAGTGAAACGAAACCTCTGGGGTGTGCTGAGCCAAGGGTTTACTCAGCCCTTGGGCCTGGTCAAAAATGAACAGAGCGCTCTTCAGGGCCCCATCCCGGTTAAAAAGCGAGTTGTGGTATGTACGGGGGGGGGGGGACCTGGAGTGTGAAGTGAAGTGAAAGTCAAAACCAACTGGAACCAAATGCGTACTGGAGAACAGAGACTCTGCATCCATTCGCATCAAAGCCTCCCGCGCCTTCGGCGCCAAATGAAATGAAATTAGGTGTGATTTTACAGTGAGCATGGATTAAATAGGGTTGTGTTTTTTAAAATAAACTACGGCTGTTTTGAATGCGTAATTGCAACCAAAGGCTCAAAAATGCTTTTCAAGTTTATCTAAATAAGTACTTCGCACTTTAGAAAAAAAACACGAGTTTACAAACCGCTTTTTTTTTTAACCGAGCGGGCTCGGTCCCCTGGTACACGTTAGGGGTAATACGAGGAATGGTTGCCAAGTCGAAAATCGCCCCAGAATTAATTAACTCCGGTAAACTTGGGGGTCTGGGGCTTTTGGCCACGAGGAATCACGAGGTTTGGTTTTTCTAAATAAATTTGTCAAAAATATTGAACTTCAACACACTTCAATCTTTACACTGCTCACTTTGTACCATTTCTTTAATTGTATAGTTTTTTTTAATTATCAATTTCATTTTATTTCCTATGACTTTTCAAACTTAATCTTTGTATAGAATAGTTCCCTTTCCAAACTCTAACTTTCTTTAGAATAGTTTACAATGGTGCACTTTAACCGGATATCTTTTCGCCAATGGTTTCAAAAATTTTCTTATGGCATGTATTGTTTTGATAAATCACAATTGAAAATTTAAATCTTCGAGTTAGCTTCGATACCTGTTTTCCTCGAGCGGAGCTCGGTCACCCGCTGGTTGTTCAATGATTTAATAAATTACATTTCATGACATATTGGGTAGATAATACAGCTATTAATAAATATACTAGCTGCGTGGCCCGGCGTTGCACGGGCTGTAATGTAGTGAAGGCAGTTTGAGAAAACTACTCGCCACCAAGGCGGCTCGCCTTTAAAGTAATGAGAAAAGTTTAAACAGTTTACTCGCCGTCAAGGCGGCTCGCCTTTACAGTAGCGAGGAAAGTTTCAATAAACTACTCGCCGCCAAGGCGGCTCGCCTTTACAGTATCAAGGAAAAGTTTAATAAACTACTCCCCGCTAAAGCGTCTCGCTAAAAAGCTTTCCTGCATCAAGGAATCAATCGAATTATTTGCACATGCTTCCTCAAAAATAAAGACGATGTCAAGTAGGGCATACTTAGCACTCTCCCTAAATAACAAATAAAATTCCTTTCCAAAAACAATTATTTCCAAACCGCAATTATTTCCTTCCTGTAAAATTAATTGCAAAATTCTAAACGAAAAAGTTCTTTTAATATTTGGATCGCAGCCAAAAAAAGTCCCTTCTAAAAACAGCAATTGCAATTTTATTTAAAAACACATTTTCAAAATGGTACCAGAGAAAAAATGTCATTAATAATTAGAATAAAAACAATTGTTAGAACTGTGTTATAACACGTATTCAAAATGACAATGGAAAAAAATAACTCTTTCATTTTAAAAAGTTCAATTTAATTAACGTTTTAATTTAAAATCGCAACGGAAAGAAATAAATATCTTGGAATTTTAAATAGTTCAATAATTTAATTAACGTTTTAATTCAAAATGGCAACGGTAGGAAATAAATATCTTGGAATTTTAAACAGTTCAATAATTTAATTAACGTTTTTCTTCAAATGGCAACGGTAAGAAATAAATGTCTTGGACGTTTAATCATTTATTAGGCTTAATCGCTTTAAACTTGACTACTTATTAATTGATATCTTCGCTAATTAAAATCGTATAATCATATAGATTGAAACTAATGAAGCCTGAAAAATTACCTATCTATCGGTACCTGGTTCGACTTTCAGTTCATTGGCGTTCAGGAGAAATAAGCGTGACATAGAAAGATAGAAAGATAGTTAGATACTCAGTTTTTAATATAAGTAGACTAGCTGCCAGGGCAGCTAGATTAGCTTCCTGCGGCATGTTGATGCATAACGTCCCCCCTCTCTAACTTTTACCTCATTCTGAAGTTTTATTTGATATAATTTAATGTTCATTCGATTTCAAGACGTACCACGAACGTGGCCCGGCGTTGCACGGGCACTTCGTGCCCTGAAAGTAGTGAGGAAAATGTCAAGAAACTACTCCCCGCCAAGGCGGCTCGCTAACAGGCGCTTCACGCCTTTACTTTTTTCCTGTATAAAAAAAAATCATTCGAATTATTGAGATGCTTCGCGCCTTCAAGATGGTGAGGAAAGTTTCAGTAAGTTCAGCTCAGGCGCGGATCCAGAGTGGGGTCATGGGGATCATGACCCCCCCCCTCCCTTTAACCGACCGAATATAGCAAAAAATTGCATTTTTGGGACTTATTTTACGAAAAAACTGCCAAACCACCCCATTTTTGCACAAAAATTGCACTTTGACGCCCCCTTTCCGAAAATGACCCCCTCCTTAACCAGAAGATGGATCCGCCCTTGGTTCAGCTCGCTCAAAGGAGAAAAAGCAGACATTGATACTCAGTTTTTAATATAAGTAGATGGCTCTTCAACAAATGAATGTTTCAAAATATTACAAGTAGCTAGCGATAAAAATACTATGTAAGTCGCCCGCTTATGAGTTTCGTGTTTGATTTAGTTAAGCCTTCATTCAAAATTCTCATTTTCATTTTTATTATTGTTTCATGGCATGGCAACCACGTTTTGCAATGCAAGAATGGATTTCATATTTAATCATTTATTAGGCTTAATCGCTTTAAACTTGACTACTTATTAATTGATATCTTCGCTAATTAAAATCGTATAATTATATAGATTGAAACTAATGAAGCTTGAAAAATTACCTATCTATCGGTACCTGGTTCGACTTTCAGTTCATTGGCGTTCAGGAGAAAGAAGCGTGACATAGAAAGATAGTTAGAAAGAAAGATAGTTAGAAAGATAGTTAGAAAGATACTCAGTTTTTAATATAAGTAGATCATTATTTTTTGGTTTAATTAATTTTAAGTCCGTGAGAGGGGGAACAAAAGCATATGGTCGTCGCGAAAAACATGCATATACTGTCAGCAGGATATCTCTTAATGGGAGAAATAACCAAAAGTAAACTCTTTTCCTGTGAATAGCTAACATATCAGTGGCTTGTTTTAAAAAAAAATTAAAGTTTCTACTGCTCCCCCTTTATGAAAAAAATGGCTGCCAAGATGGCCAAAAACGCATTTTTTGCCTTATGGCTTATCTTTAAGCTAAAATATTTCCAAGAAGGAGTGAGAAATCAAAGGTATGCATTGTGTAACCATTTATAGTAAACATCTGTACACTACCAGAAAGTGAGTAAACCTTTGGTTATGTCTTCCTTTTTTTGGAATAAATTCCTCAATTTTAGCAAAATCGGGAAAATCAAATTTTGTGATGGCAACTTCTAAGAGTGCTGTACCTTAACATTTTCAGTTATAAACATTGCCATATTTTTTTTCTGAATGCCAGGAGTAGCGGGAAATAAGTGGAGCAGGTAACTTTCCTTTTGTGCTTTTTCATACCTCTATACCATCAACCTATGTACCAAATAAAAAAAAATCCGAGTCGGTCGTGCGACCAACTCTTCTTTTTTTCGGTGAGTTGGTATGGAATCGCTCAGATGTAAATGGTGAAGTCTCGTAGTACCCATCATTTCTCGCCAAATCTGATAGTTTTGGCAGATTTAACGACCTAATATTTCGATAACTTAGAGAGGTGGGCGACTAGTTTATGCGTAAAAAAAAAAAAAGTTTCGCTGTGTTCTTTCGGTTGCAACCATACTATCCATGTAATTTTTTTTTAAATTATTTCACAATTCGTATAGTTCCATGATTAGAGTTCGATGTTATATTAGTTGAATGTTTTGTCAAATTCTTACTTTTATGCAGTTCACTTGTCATTGAACCACATGCGAATCGGATCGGACAGTTATCTTTATCCAAAATTGGTTTGCAGTTTTTCTGTGCATAATGCTGATAGAATCTCCAGTTGCAATTTTTCGAAGAAACCCCTGCAATAAAACATAAATAATTCTCTCAATGCTAAGATTTTAAAAACAGCAGCTTCTATTATTAATTTAATTAAAAAAACTCACTAATACATTTATGATACAGCACACTGTAGTCTGTTAAGGCTCTTATACTAAAAAGAAGTCAACAAAATAGAATTCAACAAAAGAAAAGAAAATTAACGGAATTTTAGCCGAAAACCTTCACTTTCATGCTCTATTTTACTGCATTATTTTGCCTACGTTTTGCTTAACGCTCAACTGAAGCGATTATTATTATTATTATTATCATCACTATTACTATTATTATTATTATCATCATCACTATTACTATTATTATTATAATCAAAAGCATTATTACTATTATTATTATTATTATTATCATCATAATAATTATCACTATCATTATTACTATTTCATCATCATAATCATTATGTCTATTGTTATTATTATCATAATCATTATATTATTATCGTTTCCGCAAATGAAATTTTCTTGTAAATTCATTTAGGATCAACAAGGAACATACATTCGATTTTCATGAAATTTTTAGATCTAAGTAAAATACGGTAGCTAAAACATAAGAAATGCATTTTTGACATTAAAAACGGATTCAAAGCTACTTACATGATACCTGGAAAGTAATCAACAAACAAATGAAAAAAAGTTTATCCATGATCGCCGAACTGTAATAATCGCACAGTTTAGCGAAATTTCGAAGTAAAAAATACTGTGTTTCTCACTAATTCGTAGAAAAGCATAAAACCATCATTTCACTTCACTTTATTTCAGAAACAAGAGAGAAATAACATATGTCGGCCAGATAACAGAATTGCTCTATTATGTAGTTGATAAAATTGTCAGTCTGGTAAAGGAAGGAATATGATAGTTCTTCGTTTGAAACAGATGTTAAATAGAACAATACCAATGCATATATCATTTCACGGTTTTAGATACACTTCCGCATGTTATTTTCAGCACGCAATAAGTAAAAAGAAGCTTAGTCATTTTCCTGTTTTATTGTAATTTTTTTCCATAAATGTTAGTTGTGTTTTCTGATAACTCGGGAGGCAGGGGCTTCATATTTTGCACCGTTTCAAAGCCAGTAAGACAACTAGTAAACACAAGATTCAAAGTTTTTGCCATGATTTGACTATCTGTAATGTGAAAAGGATTTCAAACTTTTCTAAAACTAATGCTTACCAAAATTGGCCAATGTTTCCTATTTTAGTTCCATCAAGGTTACACGAGCTTTAATGTTACAAATTATTCCACATCTTCTGCTTTTGTTGCCATAGTAACAATTGGTAAAGTAAATTGAAACCGTAGTGGCATTTGACAGAAAGTAAAATAACAATAATGAGGGGACTCGATGGCCTACAGGTAGAGAATTCTCCTCGTAAGCAAGAGGTGGCGGGTTCGAATCCCGCCTTACCTATGGATGTTATTTCAACCTCTCCGTGCCGTAAATCTGTCCTGTGCTTGTCAGGAGGCAAGGCGCATAGCACGCAGCCTAACGTATACGATACCTCTGGGGGTGCTGGGCCTAGGGTTTGCTCGACCCTAGGTTCCGGTTCAAAATTAAGAACAGAGCGCTCTTCAGGGCCCTATCCCGGTTAAACCACGAAGCTGTGGTAGGTACGGGGGACCCTGGAGTGTGAAATGAAATAGCACGCAGTCCTCATGTATGTAGAAGTTTATGGCTTCTGTATAAAAAAAAAATAATAATGAAACGACCAATAATGACGGCTTTAGAAGCTGAGCGGCGGAAAGCGCTCACTCTGACAGCTGCCCGAGGGCAGTAAAGGATTTGGTAAGTTCGATACTTTCCTGCGCTTTGGGTAATACTTCCTTCTCTTTGTGTGACAAATTTTTGCTGTGTATTTGTACAGAAGCAATGCATTGTGCTCGCAATCTTCTGTTGGAAGTAAAACCGGCCAGCTTCTTGTACATGACAGAATGTTGTTGTTATTGTAAATTAAACCACGAGTATACCCGTGCACGATTAGGTACATCAACCCGATTTAAGGTGGATCAGGTTCGGCTTCCGTTTTTACGAGCACCATTAAAGTGAAAGTTCGATTTATCTCAACACACAAGCCAAAAGACCCGTTTATAGGGCAGGCAGCCGTTCCCAACACACAGAACAAGGGCACGACGAAGAAAGTACATCCCCAGTCAAAAGTACGTTTGAACCCGGGGCCTCCCCATCCCGGTTATACTTCTCTGACCATTAGACAAGTTGGCCGTCGCAGAACAGAATGCTATTAAACTAACTGAGCTATATATTAAAAAAAAAAAAAAAACTTGAGTGCTATACCTAAGCAGTTTGCAATCCTCTGCAGGAATCAAACAACAGCACGAGAAGAAGTTTCGATTTCAGTAATAAGACTCAAGTTTTTTTTTTCAACATTTATGTTTAATTTCAAGCTCTGAAGAGGGGCTTCAGTGGTCGAGTGGTCAGAAAGTTAACTTGGTGCACTTGATGCGGCTGTTCGATTCCCAACCAATAAACAGAAGAGAGACACAGGATTATGCTTCCAATAAAAAGGGAAAACGTTGGTAGATGCTTTATTGTATTGCAAGAGTTCTGTAATTGTGATAAATATCTGTTTGGAACAGGGTTCAAAAATATATCTGTGTGTATAAACCACTAAACACGCTAGGTTATTAAAATTTATATGACAGCCCGAAACATAAAAATTGAGTTTTTCTTTTCAATTTTTCCACAAATTCCATTTAAGGACGCTTAAGTATGATTTTTTATGTGTTCTCTTGAAAGTTGTCGAATGGAGAATCAACTGTATGTAAATCTGTATTAATAATTGGTATAGCCTTATACCAACATCGACAGTTGTTCCGTTTAAAGCCCTGAATACTGTATAGTATTCAAAGCATTAGTTCCGTTCCATGCGGCAGAGCTCTACTCTGAGTGAGAGCCGCTATATAGACAGGCAGACGCATCAAGATTAAGTTTCACCACTTTGGATCCAATTCCTTAACTTTTACTTTCAAATTTTCATTGTTGCGAGTAGGGTTACCAGAAAAAAGTTTTGGCACATTGCTAAGCTTTGCCAAATCCACGTGCCACTAATAATGGCTCACGGTGAAAAATTACCAAAACGCGATTACTAGCCAGAAAAGACAACCACTCAAACACACAAACACGCGCTGGATCCAAAGTGGTGAAACTTAATCTTGATGCGCCGGCTCGTATATATAGGGGCCTTACTCTGAGTAAAAGTAATATTTAACTGTGGAATAAACTCCAGCAAATCAGTACTCGATTGGCAACAAGAGGGCTCGTTATAAATCTAAAAATTTAAATTTTAGCTAAACGCATGTGGGTGGTCGACACTTTTAGTTTAGTAGCCACATGATTATTGTTTTTGTAAAAATCATTGTGGCGACTTTGTCCGGGACTATTTTTTTCACAAAAAAAAAAAAAAAATAAAATAAAAAAAATAAAAAAAAAAAAAATAAATAAAGGAAAACCCGTAGAAAAAATTCTGGCATTGAAACAGAAATGCAAAATTATTAATTTTCCCCCTCTTCTCCCAATACACAAAGTGCATATAGATTTGTTGTATTTGCACTCGAGTTTGCCCTTATTTTTTCCTGAAGCGGTGAGGTAAGAGAGTGAAACAATAGTTTAGAGAGGAAGAAAAAACAATGAAATAACAATAATCTGTGGCCAGTTAGGATTTCAGAAAGTAAAGTGGTCGATTGAGAATTTTAATTTATGACGTTTAGTGGCCTGGTGGCGAGTGATTAATTTCGGGCCTAGCGTGTCAATTAAATAAGGTAGACAGAATGATATGCTCAGAAAGTTTGTGGCAAAGCTTTTATCATTGCCGCAATCGATGTTAAACCAATCTTTGTTTGAGAATGCTCTTTTTTTTATGCCGCTCTTTAATTCAACAAATTTATCCAAAAGTACAAATTTGCCAATGAAAATGATATTCATGAGTTTCGGAGTAACAAGAAAACTTTTTTTCAGTGCTAGGTAATTAAGGTAAGGACTTGTAAAGTATTTTTTATAGAGTAAACTCAATCAAAATGTGCGGGATAATTCATTGAAATTCGAAATACGATAAGGTATAAAATTTTTAAACAGAAATATTGGTAAAATATCGAACTTTCAAGAAGGAAATGAATTTAGCTTGTTGCATAAATTACTATACTTAACAATTAAATTTATAAAATGTACAACTACCCAACACAATCCTCTATGCACGCTGCTAAGCACCACTTGGAAACAAGCATTTTTTTCATTGAAATCATTTTCGAAAAACTATTTCTCATTCAACGGGGGAAAAAAACCCATTGTAATTAAACTTGATACTTTCCCTGTTCGGTGAAACGATTTAGTAAGGTAGATAATTTGGGAATTTCAACTAAAAGCTTTAAAGGCGTTTAAAATTTCATTCATGTCGCAAGATTAGAACCAAAATTGTGCCTTAAAAAGGTTCTTTTATATCTGTTCGGTTAGAGAATGACCTCGTTCATTGAAAATAGATAAAACACGTTTTGATAAGGTCCTAAAAAGCATTATCTCACTGGCTATCAGCAATTTCTTTCTTTCTCAGCTGCAATTATATAATCTTGCCAAGGTTGAGTATGGCATTCACCTCAGAAATTGCTGGTCTAACAGCTTAACTTTATCAGTAAGAAGCTAATGGAAAATTATTGTATATTAAAGTGTACTTTTATTGCCGAAAAATGCAAAACTGGAAACCATTTACACTACCTAGAGTCTTTGCGTTCTAAATTTCACAAAAAAAAAAAAAAAAAAAAAAAAAAAAAAAAAAAAAAAAAAAAGGAAAAGAAAAGGAAAAAAAAAAAAAAAAAAGGAAACACTCAATGCAGGGTCTGTCGCAATTAACTCGAAGATTCGAAAGGCTTATCAAAACACATATTAATTACCAGTACGGCAACCGCTTTCAATTAACTAGAGAAATAGATTCTGCAAGTTTTGTATCACAAATGTTCTACACACAAACTTCTTGTGAGGCGACAGTTATCAAATCTAAAGTCTAATTTTTGTTTCACTCATTAGCATGTCACAATCAATGGCAGCAATGGTTATGATCCTTTAGCGTAAATCTTACAAACCACGTGGCATAGGAGCATGCACACATGATCTTTGATGCTTTCCCATAAAAAAATCGCATGGAGTCAGGTCCGGAGAGCGTGGTGACCACTGAAGAAGGCAACTGACGTCGTCAGAAACGTTGTCTGAAGCATCGACAAGCATTGGACGAGGTCTATAAAGTCACACTCATAAAAGAAGAAATGAAAAACTTCTGTCAAATAATGAAGGGGTGCTCATCTTGTTAGAAAATGAACTACCATGGATTGTGTGATGTTACAGCTAGTGCAACAAGAATTAGCCTTCAGACTTGATATCTGCTGTATTACAAATGGCAAAATTTTAGTTTCTTTCTCAAGTTAAATTAACGTTATTACTGTATTGTTAATGTTTCTTTGATAAGCCGTCGAAATTCTGGAGGGACTTGTAACACATTTTGTGTAATAGCACATATTAAAATAAAACAAATATTTTAGTAATTACTGTGCAGAAAAAGTGAAAAAAAATTGACATAGTGAGGGCATACATTATCCTAAATATAAGGGCACGTTTTGGTGTTAATCGTTTTAGCAATATAAAAGCTGTGGACTTCTTAAAGTGAAGAATCCGAGAGATTTTTTTTCTAGGCCAGCGCATTATATCTACCAATAACCTACTATTTTGCCGACTCAAGTTTTTGCAAAAAAGTTCACCAGGAAACTGAAACATGAAAAATATTTCCGATAAGACATTTCAAGAGCTTGAGCCGAGGATGGAAAATGATTAAAATATCAGTGTAGCTTCACAGTTTGCCAGACTGCAATTATTAAACTGACAGATGATAAAGCTGATGAGTCCGAAGGAGAATGCATCGATGCTGAGCTAGTTCTTATAAATCCCGAAATGAGGAATACATGGAAAATGCCCTATGACTTAGCAACAACAACAACAGCAGCATTAAAAATAATAACAACAATAACAACGATTATAATAACAATAATAACAGTAAATAATAACAAGAATAGAACAATAATAATAATAAAAAAAAATGATAAAAAACGAAAAATAAATAAATAAAAATCGTCAATTATGAGAAACTTGCAAATGCTAAGAACTGAAAAACTGAGAACTGATTAACTTGTTTCCAAAAAATGACAGATTCTAAAAGCAATGATTTTCTAAAACTTATGTATGGTTTTTATTACTATTTTTTACGTAGTAAAGGAAGTATTGTGATCGCGAAAAAAATTCACTCAAATTTGGGTCTAAATTTAGATTTTGCTCACCCCCGAATGAATGTTGAGCAGTCTTTTCGACATGTCATCACGCGCATATGTACCTACCAACGTAAAACCAGCCGATAAATCCTTTTAAACCACCTCCGAGTTAATTACGACGAGTTTTCTCGTGACGTCTACGTATGTATATGCGTATGTATGTATGTATGTCGCATAACTCAAAAACTATATGCTGCAGAAGCTTCTAGTTTGGTATGTAGGCTCTGACGATGGTCTAGTTGTGCACCTCCTCTTGTGGTTGCATTCGAATGTTCCTAAGGGGGTGTTTTGCCCCTTTTTGGGGGGAAATCAGTGTAAATTTCAATGCAGGCTGAAGTGATATGAATTGGCGCGAACAATTAGCAATACATCCGCCAAGCTTTTGGTCACCAAGTGTTTGACGCCAACTTGGCGACATACCGCCATGTTGGCGACAAATTTGGCGAAAAAAATTATTTTTGGAATATGGGTTCCATTTGGCGCTATTGACGATATTATGAGAAAAATCCACTGAAGGATGTTGAAATCGGCAATCATTTTGTGCATTGTTTTGTGGCAAACTAGGGTTGAAAAAGTTTGAATTGTAATCTTGCTCACTCCAAGCACTATTTTAATGCTTTAGGCATTTACTAAGAAATTTACACGTAAAAGGAAGTAGTGTGGGGTCCATACCAGATTTTATTTTAGTAGACACATACAATAAATAAATATAAGATGGCATATTTTACTTTGAGACTCGGGACGTATGTCTTGTTGGTTCGAACGGATTTTTCGAAGCCATCAATTTGAGGACATATAGAACTTGAAATTATAGGCTGATAATTACAGAGGTAGTTTATAATACTTCACTTTGCATATCATAACGTTGAGAAGATAGGAGAACATTTTTTTTTTGTAGTAGAATGTACTTTCCGAAAACGCCTACTTTAGTTGGCTATTTCCTTAAATAATGTAAGGACTGAGCATAAGAATGATTTTTGGGACATTATGCCAAATACAGGATTCAACGATATTCACGGAATGCATAAATTATTTTAAATATAAAATGGCTGGGAAAATTTGATTTGTAATCAGGTGTTGGTGTTGCGGAAATTGCTGGCGTAGTGTTATGAAGGTGTCACCGGAACAGTAGAATACCAATTTTATTTTCAGAAATCATTTTTCAGAATTCCTTAAGAAATGATTAAAAAAATATTCCCAGGGAATATTTAGAATGTGAAAGATCCCATTAAAGTTTCTGAATGATAAAGAAAAAGAGGACAAGGAAATCAAATCTGATGTGTGCATTCAAATTAGCCTGCTATTTTAGAGAAGCATAATATAATTTGATAAATTAAAACACAAAGTTTAAGTATATGATAATAGATGGCAGCACTAACTTTAATATATTACTTTCTTTTTATTTCAAATTTTTAGATTCAAGAAATTAGTTTCTCTTTCACATGCGAATGAAAAAGAAAAGAAATGGAAAAATATTTGGAACACTAATTTTTTAATCAAGACAATTATTTTGGCACAATACTAAAGAAACTTGAAATGCAGGGTTTTCGCTTCACCTCATGTGGCGGCATCTATTAACTAAATTAAAAACTTTATAATATTGGAGGAAAGGACGGGAAATGATGCCTTTTCCAATATGAGAAAAAACTTTTTTTATAGTAATTTGTGAACATCATAGTTGCTGAAGTGCCAAACTTTAGAGAATGGACATTCAATTTTTGTTGTTCTCTGTAAGGTTTACTAAACCTTTACCCGCCCTTCTTACAGATTATAGATATTTTTAATTTTTTGCATTTTTCATTCTTGTGCAATTTTTCATTCATTCAATTTTTTGCATTTTTCATTCTCGCTATAAAATTTGAGCTCTTCCAAGAAAGACCTAAGTGATACAAATGCTGAGTAATTGATCACCGTTTTGTTCTGAAAAATCATTACTTTGTTTCTTTCGCTAATTTATTGCCCCGTGTTTATTGCAACCTTGTGTATTTTTACGTGCACGCTTGATAAAATCAAATATAGATATTTTTAACTTTGTTAAATTAATGTTTGTTGGAACAGACTAACATTCAAAACTTAAATCAGTAAGCATTACACTTAGTGATATTTGAAAGCGATTTTTTGATTACATGCAACTTTCTATTTTTATTTACATTGTTTCCGTGGCCATGAAAACGAGTTACAACGCTATTTTGTGCAAACTTGAAAATTACATGGCCAAGTTTCAGAGCTCCAAGGAACTCGTTCTTCCGGACGGAGAAATGGGTTTTGGCGAGAGAATCTGCTGTGGAAATCCAATTTCTGTGATATGATTTCATTTTCTGGTATTTAAATGGTCAAGTTCCTTGTAACTTCAAAACATGGGTACCTAATACTTCGTGATGTTCACTGCAGTTTTTAAGCAGTTAGCCCAAAGTTAATAATGTGCGGTCTTTTTGTGCTGCCGATTAATGAAAAAATTTGAAAGGGCCAAGATGGTTTAAAAGGAAAGTTCTAAACTGAATAAATACGTTCGTGCAAAAAAAAATAGCAGTTGGAAAAACAACACTATGAACGCACAAATTGTAGAAAAATGCAGATACGTGTTTCGAGGCTTTATAGATCGTTTTTCCAATCTTCAAAAGTGTGAGTTTTTCGATAGTAAGTCATTCAACAAATGTCGAGCCTTTTGAAAAAAAAAAAAATGAAATTACTGTTTTACGAAGGGAAAGTTTCGTTCTGATTGTCACCCCGTATGTCAGTCGGTCTGTCTGTCCAGTTCTCTGAAAACTAACACACCTTAAAAAATAGTATGAGTCCAACATCTCATTTACTGGATGATTTTAGGCCAAAAGCTTCCACTTTTCTGCACTGAAGAAGGGATCTCTTGAAATTTTAAAAAAAGTGTCCGCAAATTTGTGCATTTATAACGTTGCTTTCCTACTATTATTTAAAGAAAGATTTATTATTCGATGTTAATTTCCTATATCGACTATTGTAATTGTGTCCTAAAGTGATCACATTAAGCGGAGATTACTGAATTTAGTTTATATGATTTTAAGTGGAAGCATATGACAAATGGATAAATGTGATGTTTCTTGGACATGAATCATATTATTTACATGATACTTCCTCCAACTGCATGTTGTGTGGCTAAGTTTGGAAATTTCTTTTGCATGCTAAGGCTCCTTGTATAAATATAAGCTGAACCCCAGCAGTAGATTTGATTTCATTTGTATTTGTATAATACTAATAGAATACATTGTCAGTCGAATTTTGCTATTTCGCCAATATTGGCATCGAATAGCATCAAGTAAAGCAAGAAGAGATTACGCACAAAGTGGTTTGAGACTAAGATTCGAGTAAGAACGCAAATACTTCATGCAGTTGTATAAGAGTAGTATTCGAGTGCTTGTGTGACTTTCGTCATATATCTGTAGTGTGTTGGTTTAAAATTGTGTTGATTGATCCGAGCGTTTACGATAAAATTTCGCATCTGTGTATTGTTCCACCAAGGTAAGAGCTTTAATTTTCATACCTCTTCCTCTAAATTTTATAAGATGGCAATATTGTTAAATAGTTTTGATTTAAGCAGCTTCCCATGAAGTTACAGCCCTAGACAAACATAGTCAGCACTTGTAGTTCTTTCAAAAGGAACGGACTTGTTTAAGAGGTTACGCAATATCTCCCATACCGAAATATCGCGCATCTGTTACTCATCAGGAAATTTTAGGATAAAATGATGGAAATAAGTTTAACAGGTAGTAATCGGAAGAGTGTAGTAAAATATGTTTGACAAATAAATTATTCACCTTCGGGTCCTTGTCATCGAAATATGTCTTACAAGTCTGCTGAAATTTTAAGGAATGTTGTCAATTTTTTCAAGTTTCGATGAGTAACGAAATTCATCTTTCAGTTTCTTTTGCAGATGGCTGTCCTGCCACATGCAGACGGTGACATCGTGAGGAATTTTCCATTTTCTGTCCAACTTTTAAATTTGGCGCTTTTTTAAAAATTTCGGCAGACTTCAAGATTTCATATCTTACTCACGAGGGCCCGAGGGCTAAGTTTTTGCTTCAAAAAACGTCTCAGCAAGCTCTTTCGATTGTTATCTATATGATATTTTTTCATTATTACACCATTTCTGTCAACCCTCCCCAACTTTGGGAAATTAATATTTTTGTAAGTGGGCGTGATTTTTGCTATTTTTGGGATAATCTACATTGGATCCACACCCTCCCCCCCCCCCCCCACCTGGAAAAGTTCGAAATGACGGGCCTGATTCGTGTCATTTACTATGAATAGATAGTCTCGATTAGGACAAGGTTAGAACGTTGTTCCAGATTAAAATTTTACACCATGATTAGCAAAGGTATGGAATCAAGTATTTGATTTTATCTTCCCCTATTGAGTGCATAATAAGCACGAAACTGCCGTCCATGGATAGAAATAACCGAGTTGGCGGTGTATTGTAAGTATTTGATTTTCCACTTTTGAAATTACAACCAAATTTCGAACAGCACTCTAAATTTGGTCATATGTTTAAACAAACATATTCAGCCATGAAATTATTCGGGATAAGTTAAAAGTTTGCTTCATTAACCCGATGTATGCTTACAACTGACTTCTCTGCATCATAATTGAAGGGCTTGGGAGATGAAGGGGTTATGTGACAAAACAGAAATTGCGAGTAATTAAAGTTCAAAGTTTTATTGTTGCAGTTGTTGAGGCTTTTTTGTTTTCTGATTTTGTTGTTAGTGTGCGTATGAAACTGGTCTAATGACACCTACTTTTTGATGTACCAAGTTTTATTTGCTTGTATTCATTGCTTAAAATTTTTCGGGGAGTTTACTTTTTAAAATTTAACATAGCCCCTTCATCCTCCAAACCCTTCAATTGTCGTGACCCGAAAACTACGAACCATTTTATTTACACCTTTAACGTTTGATGCCTTTTATTTTTATATTTCCTATAATTTTTCTTTGCTTCATACGTACATACTGTTTTGTTTCATAAAAGTTCATTGTTGGTTATTGAAGATACTGAGATGCACAATCTCAGCAGGAATTCAGCGCTTCAGTTGATTTGCCTAATTCATTCCGCCAAGCTTTAGTTCCATATCTCAAGTGCTTGCTTTTCGCCTTAATTCATTACCTTTGGTTAAGCATCTACTGTGATTAACTCTGCCTGTTGAAAGATAAATAACTAAATCGCTGCCAATTTTTGCTGAAGAAACAATAATTCAGATTTGTGCCTCGCTCGGGGGGGGGGGGGGGATCCCTCTGAGCAAACATATGCAACATTATTAACTTGGAAGCTTTTAAAGCTTGAATCGCAAAGCACTTAGAGAGATGTTTACGACGAAGCACTGCAAGCATCATTAGCTACGTTTCTTAACAGGATTAGAGTTAACGATCTTTAAGGGAATGTGTCTTGAAAAGGAAGATTTGATAGCGGAACAAATAAAGTACCAAATGTCAACTTCACGTTAATCGCTATTGGTCGGCAAATGTTTGCTGACTTTGTGTGCGACTTTACGGCCGAGTAAGCTGCTTGGCGTTTTGATGAAATGACTCTCTTTTCGTATGTTTAATCATGGGAAAAACTAAAATGACGTAAATAAATATGCACATAAAAATAAAAACGGATGAAAACATCTTTAAAACAACAACACTGTTTATCGTATTACTGTATGTATATTTGTAGACACAAAGAAAGGGTTTGGGAGATGAGGGGTTATGCGGCAAATTGCAAATTGCGAGTAACTAATGTTTAAAATTTAATTGTTGTTGTTGTAGTAGCTTTTTCGATTTCTAGCTTTGTTGTTGAGTGTATGAAGTTGGTCTAATGTCATCTTCATGGTGAGTGAAAATCATCTACTTTTTCACTCACAAAGTTTTATTTGCTTACCTGTATCCATTGCTTACCATTGTCCAGAGTGTATTTTCAAAAAATAAGACATAGCCCTTCATCCTCCAAACTCTTCAATTGTTGTTCACTGCTGAGTACTAAATGTACATTTTGTTAAATGAATTTTTGCTGTTAAATAATGACAAAGAAATAAAAATGAAATACCAGAAAAAAGTAGCTTTGAAATTTAATGAATATTACTTATTTAAGTAGGTTCGAATAATCAATTCGATTATTGGTTTGTAGTTTCTACGTTCTAAAAGTAAAATTTAACAGGAAGCTAAAATAAGAAAAAACTTTTATTTCCATTACTATGTGTGAAAATAAATTAAGTGACTGAAAACAATGAGAGAGTTGTATGTGTAACATATATTCTGTACTTTTATGTTAACTAACTTGGAAATATAACATTGTTAACTTTTAACAGTAATTTCAACTCGTAATTGCGTTCTTGTTTCTTTAAACTACTCTAAGTCGAAATACATTTATGTGGTTGTTCCGTCGTACGCCTTACTGCTTTGCGAAGTCACTAAGCATTAAGGGGTCTAAGGATTTTTAACTTTCAAAATTTTCGGTTTTCTATGAACACTAAATGTTATGGATAATTTAATTCTGAGCAGCTTGATTTTTTTTTTTTAAATTATCATGCACAAAATTTTTTTCCAGTCGCGGAGAAAACACGTAAACTATCTCCCAAGGGCGGATCCAGAAACTTTTCAAGTGAGGGGCGATCGATTTTTATCACTTACTTTTTCTTTGTAAACTGATTAGAAAATATTGATCTAAAAAACTTAACATTTTGAAATATTTCTGGGGGAAAGCCATCGTAAATCATTAAAAATCGTCCAAAATTACTTTTTTTGAACTTCAATATCGAAAAAATACCGGCGGAAACTCCGTCAAGGGAGGGGCGATCGCCCCCTCGCCCCTCCTTTGCATCCGCCCCTGCTGTATCCAATGAGATTAATGTTAACAGACTAACATGAAATTAAAAAAAGTTTAAAAATATTTTTTTATCACCTTTTCTTGTATATTTTTTCTGCCCTATTTCTATGAAGTGACCCTCGATTTTACTTGAAAATCAAACTCAATTTTTCAAAAAAAAAAAAAAAGAGTCAAAATTTTGGTTTAAAATATAATATGTTTAAAATTTAAATTGAGGTTCATGTCTTGAGGACGGTACACGGAAATATTCAAAAATTGCTGTTAGTATTATTTATACATGCATTTTCCACTAAGGGAAGAGTGTATGTTATTTTTCCCAGAAAATAGTAAATTAGACTATTATTTTTCTGTTACAAAATTGTACACTGCTAAAACTACAGGTTGCACAAGGTACCTTTAAAGGTGAAACGTTGTAGCAATAGCTGCACCCCTGAAGGGTGAAACTAGACTCTCAATGGCACCCTTGAAGTCGCGATTTGGCTCCTTAGGGTGCTATGGGTAACCCATGGTGTGCCATAAGACACTCATAGGGTGCCACATGGAGCCAAATGGCACATTCAAGGGTACCATAGGGAGTCAAGCGGAACCCCTCAGGGGGTACCGCTAGTTCTACATCGTTTCACCCTTATAGGTGCCTTGTGCAACCAGTAGTTTTAACAGTGTATTGTTTAAATGTATGTTTTACAATGTATCATTTGTGCAATTTGCGCGCTTTCATTGAAAGCTAAAAGTTTCAACATAGTTGGAAAAGAAATTCAGTTACTAACTTTTAAATTATGGGCATTGCTTTGTCGAATTGAAATTTTGCGAGTCCTTAGATCCCTAAAAATCAATTACTCAAATCTACAGTTTCTTACTCATTTACCATGTCATTTACCATTGTTCTACCGGCACAGCGTTATGATTTTGACTATTTCGCATGATGTTCGGTGCACGTGTTACTTTCACAATATTTTCTTTCTTTCTTTCTTTTTTTGAATCGATTACAAGTTTCTAAAATAACAACATTGTAATCTCAATCTTGAGCGGTTTCGTTACAACATTTTGTTTGAGTTTCATGCTTTTATCATTAGAATATCAATGATATAAGATTCGCAAAAGCAACACTTTCACAAAAAGCGAATTCTAAATTAGGACATTAGTGCCAAGAACGGTATAATTCCCAAGACTGTTGCCAAAAAAAAAAACGAACTAAACAAATAACAGCTGAAATAAATTGAAGCTCGAACATCGCTCTTTTGCTTGTCATAAACGGATATTTGGCAACTTGTCAAAAGGGTCGGGAGAAAAATGGTCATAACGAAGGGAATTTCGAAGTCGTTATGAAAGGCCGAAGAAAAGAAAGACTAATTTAGCTGGTGGTAAAAACGTGACATCAGCCACGATGAGGGTAGGGTTGTTTGGAAAAAGTGAACATATCAGACATTTGAATCAGGTACATTTGGTACTGGGCCCAGTTCCAGAAAGTTCAGTATCTACATTTTTTACTGCAATAAATAAGTAGCAAAAACGACCTTAGAGATTTTTACCTATTTTAGGAAAAGATGAGAATATAGAGCACAAAAACTCTTCCTTTTCAAGTCTGCAGCGAAAGTTTCATAAAAGTTTCAAAATATGACTATTGAAATGCAATCATATTTTTTAGTAAGATAATCTTGCGTAAAATATAGCAAATAAGTTATTTCATGTGATTAAAAGGAAATAAAACTCTTTAAAAAATCACTTATTTTAATTCGAACACACTTAAAAATGGGAAATTTTGGTAAGAGATGAGTTCTAGGATTGCTGTTAATGAATTATACTTCCGCAAGATTAAAAAAAAAAAAAAAACTTTGCTTTACAAACTGCGGATATTTATTTTTAAGGGGCAAAAGTTTCCTTTTCAATTGACATTATGAGTGGACAATTTAACCCGTCATCTCGGAATTTTGTTATTTTGAGACGTGCCTACTAAAGTCTTTCAAAAGAAAAAACGAACTTTCATGATAAATTGTTCTACGGTTGACAATAACTGACATAACTGTTGACAATAACTGGAGATATTAAATCAATTTGAAACTTGGAAATAGTAGAGAAGCACTAAAATTGATAGGGGGAGTGATGGCATTTGCAACATGCTTGCTCTATTTAAGTTTATAGGTTTGAAAGGGAGGGCTTACGTCTTGTTATTTTGTGGCGATTAAAAGTTTACTTCTTTAACTGATAGGTATTTTTATCATATGGTAGAGCCCTGTTAACCGCGCCTGGGAGAACCATCGGTAGTACAGCGGGATGTTATGTATTTTCCGTTGTTCAAAAATTCGCGTTTAAAATTCTGATCTGATGTCGAATTGATTTTACATATGATGTATAGTTCCTAATTCAAAATATATTTTTTTTCCGGAGAAAGTAACTATGTCTTCTACACATTTGTGTTGTAGACTACTTTGTCGATTAAGTTATAATGATAATTACAAATGAGAATATTTCTATGCAAATGCTGTTTATTAAAATACTGTACCTCGCAAGACAAGATGTAATTTCCACACAATTTGCAATCACAGTTTATTCAACGGCTATCAGCATTGTCCTGTATTGTATAACTCTTTTTAGCAAACTTTTCCGTTAAAAATAAAAGAAAGACATTAAAAGTGGCTGAATAAATCTAATAAATATCGCCAAGTCCAAAAAAAAAAAAAAAAAGTCAAAAAGAAACAAAAACGTAAAATAACTATCAGAAAATTAAAAATTGGAAAGTAGGTATTCTGCCATGCTAAGCGCAAAAGTGGTATCTGCTGTCGAGCTTAAACTGAGATAAAACTCCTTAAAGTTTTGCGCCACCATCTATTTGATTCAGATGAAACTTAGTCAGATTTGTTTTAAAAATATTTCCCGTTCTCAAATTACCGTATAGTTTTGTATTTTGGTAAAATACGCCACGAAGAGCCACCTGGTGGCGATAACTCAATTTTGTCAAAAAGTGCAGATACGAATTTTGTGCTTAGCACTGCAGTATTGAGATGGGGAATTGGTGTGTCGGTCGGTCTGTCTGTCGGTAGGTCTTTATGCTCAACCCCCCCCTAAACACTTTTGAATGAACATTCCGAGTTGAACAAACTTTTTTTTGTTGGAAAGATCTCGCCGAGTACAGCTCATTCCCACATTTGATTTTTCGATTTGAACAATTTTTGGTTCAGTTCAACTTTGAACCGTTCAAACAACGGCCAAAATCTACCAAAAACATTTCTGTGTTTAAAAATATTCATTTTTACTTACTGTGGGTGTGGATTGTATGGATATCATAAAGAAAATGATTGAGCGTTTATACTTCTGTTTTCTGTCATTAACATAAACAAAATACGATTCTCAATCGGGAACACAACAAAATACCGCTTTTAGTAACAAAAGCGGGAGACAAAAATATTTGCTTTTGTTCATCTCCTGAAAAAAATTACATATGGTATTTCGTAATCCTATTAGAAACCTTAATCTCAAGTGTTGTGAAAATTAGACTAAAAGAGTGAGCTTTGGTATAGCTATACAAAAGCAATGCAAGGAGTTAAATGACTTATACAGACGTGAGAGGGAAGCTAATGCTGGGAAATCATCTAGGGTTTCCAAAAGAAGAGAAATTTCTAGCTTACTTGAAGCTACATTCTAGAAAATTACAATGAGAAAAAATGGGAACCTTAAACTTTCCTCCGGAGAATTTTTACTTATTTCGAAATTGTTGCATTTTCAGGGTGGGTTTCCCCACGGTGTTTGCAAATGGTTTTTAATTAAGTCACACTTAATTAAAGTATCTAAAGATAGCGATTGGAAATCAAGAAGGCAGGAACAGTTTTTTTGTGCTATAATTTAAAATTGCAAGCAAAGAGAAAAGAGAAAATGATTGTATTTATGCATGGGTGGTCTCACAGTGCCTTGAAAACGTTTTTTTTTTCAGTTTAAGAAACGTAGTATACATTTTAAAGCAATTGAAAATATTTTCTGTATTTCTCGCATTTTTTACTGTCAATTTTTTTTACATGTTTCGTAGGATAGTAACAAGAAGAATAATTAATAATTGATGCACTCTGAAATTCTCTCTTCATTAAAATGAGCTAATTATGAGTAAAAGAAAAATATTTTGATCAAAATTCCTCTTCGATTAGACTGATATTTTAACTATATATCATGCTGACGCAAAGATAAAATTCACTACTGTCATAAGCAAGGAGGTTGTCATAAGCTACGGTGATTTGGTGCAGTAAAAAAGAAATCTTAAAAAACAAGAAAAAAAATGGAAAAAGATTGTGAAAGTCAGTGAAAAATGTGTTCTGATACTTCAAGGAATGGACAAATTTATATAATTATTATTGCTGGATGGCAAGTATGTTGTAAAGTGTTTTTGACTAATAAGTTGAAGAAAAAAGATTGTTTGTTTTAATTTTTAAGGCTATTTTTTTCGAAGAATTAAAAAAAAATTAACATTAGGCGTTTTGGGATTTTTCTCAATATAAAAAAAAAAAAAAAAAAAAAAAAAAAAAATCATTCAAATGAAAAATTTCTTTTTTTTATATCGAAAAGTTAAGAAATTTTCAGAGATTATGAATGTGTTCTTATTTTTTGTTTCAAAAAATAGAAAACAAGTTAAATAGTGAGATGCAGTTTCTTATAGACTGAACATAGACGAGAGTCAGGGAAGGGAATTCAAATGGCCAGAAAATTGAAAACTGCTTTATTATTCACAGAATAATGTCTAATATGTAAAATATTAACTTTTACAGTTTCGTTTACATTTTTTGTTTTTAAAAACAATAAAAAAGGAAAATTAAATTTTTTAGGGATAAAATTTCTAACATTTGGATTTTTTGCAGCCATTAAAAAAAATTCCAACATTATCTGGCTAAAGTTAGATTATTATGCTACTGTGTAGGATAGTTCTTTTACTTTGCTTGTGCAATCTGTTGTTTTTTTTTGCTCAAATAGCTTTTCAAAAGGTATAGTTGTAATAATTAGCTTTGAATAAGTAAAAGTTAAAAGCGACTCTTAGAAAAACGAGATTGGTTCTTTTTTTAAACAAAATTTTCTTACTACATGATCAATAAAAAGTAATTGAGGAAGTTTTTGAAACTCTTTTCAATTTTTTGAGAAAGTTCAATTTTCTAATTTTCTATTAAATCCAATCTTGAATTATATATCAAGAGCGTTATCTTATGACTGATATACGAAGCACGCTTCTATTTTTCTTTTAAATTAAAGCACTTGCTTTTGCTGAAAGATAAATTTCTGTTTGCATTTGGTTTTTCTTATTTCGACAAGGGAATATTATTTCTGAAGACATTTAAAGAAATTTATATCTGAGATGCGTATTTACTTTTGGTGAAAAACTTAACAAGAAACTTGTTATCAGAGGTAAACAAACCGGAAAATATGTTTGGTGTAATTCAATCAAGACGCTTCAAGCTAGACGATGTTTTGCATCGTGTAATTGTTCAAAACTTTCGTTCTCTACTCCTAGAGCCTGACCATAAGTCTTCCAGATTTTTGGTTTGACAGATCGGTTTATTTTCTTGTGGATATTTTTTGCAAAAAAGTACATACAGAATCGAAGCAAAAATTTGTCGGAACTATTTGAATAGTATAATTTTGACAGTTGGCGTTTTAGGTTTTGATTGAAATATTAGTTTTGAGGTAAGGCAATAGTTATATAAAATGTTTCGTACAAATTTATTTGACATCAAAGCTATTTCTTTTATTATTTAACAAAGGAATGTATTTGTTTTCTCTTTCGGTCACACAAGATGAAAATTTGTAGCGTATCTAATCATGCTACCATGAATTATTTTGACATTCGAACTCCAACGAACAGACACAGTTACAATTAAGAAAAACTATTGCAGCGTAGAAAATCAAATTTAATGTTTTTTCCCGATTTGAAGTATCAGTTTTGTAGCAATGTATGGAAAGTTTGAAAAAAAAAAAAAAAAGAAAAAAATATATGCATAAAAGATTTCGAGATAAGTTTATTGGAAAATATTTAAACAAAATTTAAACAAGTTTAGTAGTCTATTTAATACGATGAGACAAGTTTTTCTCAAGGTGAAAATCGATAACTCTCTTATCTAAATGTAATTGAATTAAATCAGGGCTTCCCAAACTGTGGTCCGCGGTAAAAATCCGATTTTTTTTATGCGTTAAAAATAATATTTTAAATCTGGTTCTGTGTTTCAATGCCAGGATAAAGATTTTCAAACTTTCTACGATCGCGCCTTCTTTTTCTCAAGCAGAAATTCTCCTACCCCCCTCCCTCCTCATTTTTTGCAGTATTCCAATTTCGTACAGTTTGTTCTGAAGTTACAATATTATTATAGGGTTGAAAAAGAATCAATACCACTTGTCAAATAAAATAGCTTTTATGCGTAAAAACGATTTTTTTTTGTTATCTAATATTATTGATAATTTTACTACAAAATCTCGTACAAAACATCAGAAAAGCATATATTTTTACAACAACATTAGGGAAATATTAATGCTGTATCAATACCACGATTAGGCTTGCTTTTGAGCTCATTTTTTTAAAAAACCGTGATGTCTTCAAAAGCTGTATGGATGTTTTTACTCCGTAAGCGTAAAAATGACATTTTGCTGACTTTCATTTTTCGACTCTGGTTCATTTCTTCTTTCTTTCTTTTTTTTTTTGTGCAAAAAAAGTGATATCTTGTTAACACCGCTGCTTACCCCACTTCCTCTTAGAACTATTCCATGCCTCCTTAAGTGAATCCAGCGGCTCTGACAGGAAAGACGGCGCCATGAGCTTCGTGCTAGACTTTGGCTTATTAACACGTATTCGGAAGAATTTCAATTTCGAACCTTCTCGAAAATTGCGCCACGTCGATGCCGGCATTGTAAAAACACGCAAGCTATGGTAGATTGGTGGATGGATCGGTCGGTTTGATTGAGTAAAAAACTATTCAGATTAAAATTTCGGATTATTGTCAACGCCTGGGTCTACATTTCTGGTGATTCTGGACTTTTCTCGAGTTGTACATAAAAAGAAGTTCTTATCTGAGAACAAATTCCTCGCGGTTTTATATTTCGAGATTAATTTTCTTGCGTCCTGTACCATTCTCATTAATCATTTAAGGACCATGCATGGATTTGTGGCTACAGGCAGGATCTTTGAAGAAATGTACAGTTCCTTCATCATTATCAAAGCCACAAAAACGCAAAACAGTTTTGTTGATGACAAAGGACAACCTTCCAAAGAAAAAATATCTAATGACAAGCCAGCTAAAGAGCAAATTTTAGAAGATGAATCTCTGCAGCATGTTCCAACTACACCGAATTCTCCCATCGTAGAAGTAGATGCTGTTCACACTGCTAGTGGAAGTGGAGCAACTAAAAAACGAAAGTACCAAGATAGCTACCTAGATTTAGGTTTCATAGAGACTGACGAATAGAAAGTTCAGTGTGTGATTTGTGCGAAAGTCCTTCCAAACAGTTCGATGGTTCCAGTCAAATTGCGGCGTCATTTTGAAGGTAGACATCCGGAGCTAAAGGATAAAGAGACTGTTTTTTTTTTTTTAAGAGGAAGTGTACTGAGCTCGTCGCTTCTCAGAAGTTCATTACAACTCACGCAAAAACCGTTAATGAAAATGCACTAAAAGCTTCTTTCTTAGTGAGTTATCAAGTAGCAAAAGCAGGTAAAGCCCATACCATCGCCGAAACCCTCATAAAATCATACGTTACTGATATTTTTTCTTGCATGCTAGATGAGAAAGCTGCAAAACTTGTATCTACGGTGCCGTTATCTAATAACACTGTTAAAAGACGGGTACTTGAGCTGTCACAGGACGTGAAAGAGTCTCTGGTTTCGCGCATCAAAAACAATTTCTTTGCTATGCAAATCGACGAATCGACTGACGTCGCAGGGCTGGCAATCTTATTGGCTTTTGTACGTTATGAATACTCCGGTCATTTTGAAAAGGATCTTCTTTTGTGCAAACCACTTATTTCTAATACAACGGGTATCCAAATATTTAGTTTATTGGAAGATTTTTTTTTTAAGAGCAATGAGATTCCCTGGTCTAATTGTGTTGATGTGTGCGCGATGGTGCAAAAGCGATGACTGGACCAACGGTCGGAGTAATGGCTAAAATTAAAAAAAAAAAAAATGCAGCAACAGTCATTGCGTACTGCACAGACATGCTTTGGCAATGAAAAAAATGCCAGTTTGCTTTAAGAAAGTTTTGGATGAAGCGGTTCAAGTTATAAATTACATAAAGTCACGGCCGTTGAAGTCCAGACTTCTCTCAATATTGTGCGATGAAATGGGAAGTGCTCATCATTCCTTGCTTCTCCATACAGAAGTGAGATGGTTATCTCGTGGCAAAGCACTCTCACGATTATACGAATTACGTTCCGAAGTCTTAAGTCTGCTTTTAGATCACAATATTAAACTGGCAGACATATTTACTGATGAGGAATTTCAATGTACTCTGTCGTACTTATCTGATATTTTTATGAAAATAAATGATATGAGTGTTTCTTTGCAAGGAAATTGCATCACAACTTTTGAGGCTGATCGCAAACTTTGCGCTTTCAAACGAAAACTGCAATTTTGGGTAGAATCTATTGGGAAAAGAGAGGTGGAGTGCTTTTCTACTTTAAATGATTTTTTGAAAGAAAACAATGTGGAGATTTTAAACAACCCTTTGTTTGAAAATATTTGTGAGCACCTTCGAAATATACAGTCGGCCATTGAGCATTATTTCCCACCATCTCGAGCTAAGATGCTGCATGATCATGTTTGGGTGGCAGAACCGTTTTCTGTTGCGGAAAAGCCAAGTAGTCTGTCATCGTCTGAGTACGAATGTTTAATAGACATAACGTCAGACTGCACCTTAAAGTCTCTTTTCCAGGCTAATACTTATCCCAATTTTTGGCTAAGTCTGGAAAATAAAAAGTATCAACCACTTGTTGAAAAGGCAAAGCGCATCCTTCTTTCGTTCGCCACAACCTACCTATGCGAATCGGGATTCTCGATCTATGCAGTCACTAAACACAGAAGCTGCCTCGATGATGAACCAGACATTCGTCCCCAACTGTCAAAAATCAAACCTAACGTATCAAAACTGCCGGATGAAACAACCCCACTCCTCCCATTAATTTGTTGTTAATATTTTATGTTTTCTTATTTCTGCTATTATTTGTCTTAATACTTATACGTTTTTTGTGTTCCACATTTTGTTGATAAGATTAACCCTTCTAAAAATGACCCGTAGAGATCAATAAAAAAATTGTACGGGGAAATGGCCAACGGGATATCAATAGAGCTAAATCAGTAGAGGTCTACTGATATCAGTTGAACAAGATGCTATGCATCTCTATTGATATCCATAGAGTCTACGGTTTTGTTCTACTGATATCCCTAGACCTCTACTGATTTAGCTCTATTAATATCCGTTGGCCATTTCCCCGCACATTTTTTTTTTATTCTATGATGCTATGGATCTTTATTGATATACATAGATCCTACGGTTTTGTTCTATTGATATCACTAAAAGATGCTATGGATCTTATTTTATCTTTACTGATATCAATTGGTCTCTACTTATTTAACAGTATTGATATCCGTAATCCATTTCCCCATACAATTTTTTTTATTATCTCTATGGGTCATTTTTACTAGGGATAGAACTACTCGAACAAAGTGGCGTGTCATTGCACAAGTGGTGTGCAAAATATCCATCAGAACAAAACTGATATATACTGAAGCAAATGCTCGATCCCACAGCTCGATCATAGCATCCCGAGAGACTGCAGTTTCGTCCTTATTATGGACTTCTCAGTTAGGAATAGCCAATGATCGAGCCGGAGGCAAAAATCCTCTTAAGGTAACTAAGATAGCCAACGAACTGGTAGATAAAGTGAATTTGTCTGCTTATAATAGCATTAACCCAAGTAGCATCAACTCATCGGATTTTGCTCGGCCGATCAACTAACTCCTCGTAAACTGATCCCGTAACGCACGACGACATCGTTCCGATCAGTATCCGAGCACGGTTTTCGATGAGCTACTTTTCATCGGAAAACGATATCCTTCCGATCAAGTTTCCCGATGAAAATAAGATGAGCAAAATTCCATCGAAAAACGATATCCTTCCGATCAAATTTCCCGATGAAAATTAACCGAGCTATGTGTTATTGTAAAACTATATACTTCCAATCAAATTTCCCAATGAAAATATGCCAAGCTACAGATTTCATCGGAAAGAGGTCGTAAAGATCAAATTTTCTGATGAAAATTTTCCCAATCTCAAATTTTTGTTAAATATGCAGTGTTGGTCTCATTATTCGTAGACTTGGTAGCGTGGTGGTAGAGCTTGGCTTTCCGCGCCGATAACTCGGGTTCGATGCTGGCCAGTCGCAAATGGTGGGTGGAAATAAAAAAGAGGTTCCAAAATTCACCGCCACAGAACTAAACTGCGCTCTTTTTTCTTTTTTTCTCTTTTTTCTTTAAATTGATCCAACTCTCATCGTATTTTGATCCAAAATTTATCGCCACGGAACTACACTGCTCGTATATTGATCCAACTCTCATCGTATTTTTTATCCAAAATTGATCCTAAATTCATCGGCACGGGACTGCACTGCTCGTAAATTGATCCAAATCTCATCGTAAACTCATCGGATTTTGCTGCTCGGATTCTGTTTGGCCGATGAGACATATTGGAGCAATTCCCGATGAGAACTCATCGAAATCCGATCATTGGCCGATGAGAATTTCATCGGGTTTCGATGAATGGCCGATCATCGGCCGATGAGATTGTGCTGCTAGGGAATTAGCCACAGAATAAAGATTTTGTACATATCAGGGCATAACACTACCTTGAAGTCTCAAATTTTAATGAATATGCATCGAGACTGATTATGAATCACATGGAGATGTATGGAAAAGACCCTCAAAATGATGATTCTTAGATTAAAGACAAACTTATTTATGGAACTTCAAATGCTCCATTTTTCACAATGTGCACAATGTACAATTTACACATGAAGAAGCCAATTTTTTTGTATCCAGTTTAAAGAATAAAAAATTGTTTTTCTTTAATTATCTTTTTTAAATAATACCTTTGAAATGAATGGTTGAACCATATGCCTGTGATGATTTGAAAGAAAACTATTGATTTTTTTCAAACATAAAGGAAAAAAAGTGACTGCCATAATCAATGAATCTGTAATATCCGATTTTAAAAAGTCAGAAATTTTATCAGTTAAAATTTCAGTCGAAATTTATTATTTTAAAATTATAGTTGTCTTTATTTATAAAGTTTGAAATCATCTGCTTTTTTTTTTCATTATTATTATATTACCTTCCTATCTCACTCATTTTACCGAGACTTACTAGTTAAGTTTAAACTTAATGATTTCATTTCTACAGATATCAATTGAAATTAGTATAACCTATCGGATTTCTATTGATGTCAATTAAAGCTTTAAGTGATGTCCATTGGGATCAGTATCCTACTGACCAGATTTCTATTGATATCTATAAAGCTTCTATTGATATCCATTGAAATGCTTTCCTAATGACCAAATTTCTATTGATGTCTATAGGGCTTCTATTGATATCCATTGGGATGCTTTCTTACTGACCAAATTTCTATTGATGTCTATAGGGCTTCTATGGATATCCATTGAGGATATGATCTATAGGCTACAGGTATCAATAGCTTCTATCGATACCAATAGAGACATCTATGGAAATCAATTCATGTCAATAGAACTCTGCCGATATCAATAGATTTTTCTATTCATCTTTATGGGTCATTTTTAGTAGGGAAACATTTTAAACTACTTACTTATTAGAGGCTTTTAAATAATTACCACACTAATTAGGAGTAATTAATTAAATTATTTTGATTAACTACAAACTATAAGTATTTGCACACTGCAATGACAGGGGTCCCTATGTTAAATGCTCTCTGAAGGGGGTCCGATAGGTAAAAAGTTTGGGAAGACTTGAATTAAATGTTATACGTTATTTATTATTCCTGATGCTTTAAAAATATATTATCATTCGCCTTGTTGTTTCAACTTCAATCAGCGAGGAATAATTTTTAATTTTTAGAGAACTTTCATATTGACTTTGTCAGTATTGACGCCCCAAATGAGAGGTCACGTGGGAGGTCATTGCGATCTCCCAAAGTATTTCGTAGTCTGAAATTTTGTCAGACGGATTTGTAAATTCAGCAATATTGTTTTTTTTTCTCTTTTATAATAATGCTTTACTTAATGTCTCTTCCTATTAGATGCAGGTATATGTGCATGCTCGTAAATTATCGTTCTGTGAAATTTGGAGTTCCATTCGGTAAACTAAAATTCCATCCCTCCCAAAAACTTGAGTTTCAAATTTCACTTGTTTTTCCCTGATGTTTCCTTTTAGGTGCGTTTTTAATGCTGCAAGATAAGAAAGAGAATACAATGGTAAATTGATTTCATCTATTAGTCAGATTACGCACCCACAGATACAACTCTCGCAGATTGTAACTCTGCACCTCATTTTGAACATTTTTGCTATTGTAAGTATGCATCTAAGGGCGAATGGTTGCGAGCATAAAGATTATGCAAGTTAAAACAGAACACTGAGGGATGAGGTGTCGTAAATGTTTTTCAGTTATACCGTGGGTATTCCAGACCGTTCGGTTTTTCATGATCCGAAGATGTGAGGTGTGCATTGTAGACGGTGGAAAAAATTTTGAACACTTGCTTTGACCCATGTACCTTTTGCTTTTTTTTTTGCATTTTCTCTATATATAGTAGCGGTGCAAGCACGGCTTTGCCCGTGGTATAAAATTAAAAGTTCATTTGGAAAATAGTTGATATAGCAGAAAAAACACTCTATTTAGTTATAATTCAACTATAATTCTTTCAAAGTATGATATAAAAATCTGGTATGGACCTCACACTACTTCTTTTTACGTGTAAATTTCTTAGTAGATGTCTTTAGTGCTAAAATAGTGCTTGGAGTGAGCAAGATAACACTTCAAAGATTTACATCTCTAGTTTGCCACAAAACAATGCAACAAAATGTTTCACAATGATTAATCTTCTAAATATCGCCAATTTTAACATCATTCAGTGGATTTTTCGCAAAATATCGCCAATAGCGCCAGATTGAACCCCCCCCCCCCAAAAAAAAATCGCCAAATTTGTCGTCAAATTGGCGTCAAACACTTGGCGATCAAAAGCTTGGCGATATATCGCCAAGTGTTCGCACCAATTCATATCACTTTTGTCTGCATTGAAATTAACACTGATTTACCTCATAAAAAGGGTAAAACACCCCCTTGGGGACATTCGAATCCAACCCCAAGAGGAAGTGCACAAAAATTATCCAAAAGAGAAAATAAGAACAATTTTGTTGCTCACAGAAAGCAAGAGAAATCTTACCAAAGTTTAAAAGAAGACGAAAGTTTTCTTTCCGAACTTCAAAAACAAAATAATACATTTTCCGAAATGACACGCTTTAGAAAGAACGTTGAAATATCGCAATTTATACGATATTTTTATAATTTACCGAGTTTCAATTCCTTAAAAACTGAGAAAAAAAAAGAAAAACAGACGATTATTTTCCACAGTTAAAAAACTCATTTTAATAAGGCTAGGAGTTTGGATTGCTACAAAACCAAACGCATTTTGAAAATTATTAAGGGTAAAAGAAGGAAAAAAAAAAGGTATTAAAACGTAACCATGGTAACAACATGAAAAGTTCATTTCCGGTTGTGATAAAATAATTCATTTTATCTTCATTTTCAAAATTTATTCTTGAATTAAACCATTTTAGAATCGTTTGGCTTGCTTTGCTCTAGGTAAGCCTTGAATTTCCGGGATTCTAAAAACAATTATTACAGCTCTTCTAATGCTCGTAGAAACTTCTAATTGATATAATTTTTAGCAGAAAATTTTAAGCTTTCGAATGACATAAGATTTGAAAACGTGTATGAAATATTTCTTTGAATTTGTATGAAAAATGAGCTAAGAATTAGAATAGAAAAAGAACGAAATAGAATTTTCAAAAAATCGCTTCGAGATGCACACACCCATGCTACGAACTAATTTTGTGCCAAACTTTAAGAAAACCGATCGAACGGTTTCGGCGCTACACGGGTCACAGACAGACAGACAGAAGGAAAGAAAGACAGACCCATCTTCAGCTTTATTATTAGTAGAGAAGAGATAGAGAAAATGAATGTATGTACCAATGTATGTCCTTTATAGACTGAAAAACTACCCGCTGGATTTCGTTAAAAATTTCACAATTCGTTTGTGTTCTCACTGGGCATATCAAGACACTAATTAGAAAATAATCTGATAAGTCGCTCTTTTTTTTATTCCGATTTCAGTTGAAACTTCCACATAAAATCTCTATTTTTTTAAAGGCCATTCAAATCTTTATTTAGTGTTCCGTCTCAACTTCCCCTCGGTAGCTAATTTTGCGTTTGATATTGTCTTTGCTTTGCGTGGTTTTCTGAGGCTTCTCTCATTTCAAATAGTTAAGAAATGTTTTTTTCGTGAGTATTCACCCTTGAATGTTTATAATGCTTTTGTTTTTATTTTTTCAAAAGTAGAAACGCAGTTTTTTAGAAAATCATCGCAGATAAATAACACATTTAAGTTTGATTTCACGTTGTCCTTCACGCCGATTTAACTGACCACGTTGTCACAAAAAATAGTTTCTTGGATTTCGCACGTTGCATTTTAACCCGCGCGACGCCGGGCATGGCCACTAGTTAAAAATAATTTTTACTTAAGTCTTTTTCTTCATGGTGTTTCTGTGTTCAGGAAAGCATTTCCGACCCCGCATTGCCATTTGATTTCGAGGCGTCAGAATGCACCCTACCCCTTCTAGACGTCCTGAAACACGTAACTGGGACAACCTGTTATATCTACACCTTAATAACCATATAACTATCATGTCAATAACAACATCATGTATTACTGTGCGTGTAGAGTTTGATATTCACAAGGAAGGCCATCTTGAAAGTTTTTCTAAAAACAAATAACGATGTCATAAACTTTTGATTAAAAAGGCAAGTTTGCCAAATGTGTTATTGTTTACGTTTAGATACAGTAAACTCTTGATTATCCACGAGGGTCTCGCGAAAGAAATAAACACTATTAACCCATTTATGCCCAAGTTTTTTTAACAATTTTTTTCAATTTTTATCTGCTTAAAACTCTTGGAATGGTTTACATACATTTTAGGCTTAAAATAGTTCGCGGTTGCCATTTTTATTAAGTCAACTCCTGTTTATGGGATATTTTGCAGATATGTGAGAAAAATGCGACCTTATTTGACTTTATTTTTGCAAAGTAACATTACAGAAGGCATCTGTGATCCATTTTAAGCAAATCATTTTAAAATAGTTTAATTTTATGAAAAATAAGTTCGCGAAAAAAAAATTACTTTCCGTGGCTACCCATGCTGGATCGTTGCTTGACTGATTTGTCTGAAAATAGCTATCAATACATAAACTCTGATGTCCAAATAGTGGCTCCAACTGGTTTTCTTAAGAAGAAGGACTATTTAACTTGTGAAAAACAGCTTCAGTAAAAGGATATACCCATTACAGGTTTTTGTATGCAGTAAGTAACAAGCGTCCCGTTTTCAGGACACTGGGCATAAATGGGTTAACACATTTTTTCGAAATAGCACTAATTTAAATTTTGTTTTTCTTAACATTTCTTACCCAAGCGTGCGGTGTACTTCATCCAGTATTTTTTTTTACCAGGGCGTTATCGTAAGTACCACTTCTTTATATGCTTGAGAACCTCAAATACAAATATTTTTTTATGCTGTACCTATCGTCACTGTTTGTACAAATCACGTTGTAGTGTGCATTAAAGTCTCTCCTCCCATCTACTGGCGCTAGTATCGTGCCGTAATAATGACTTCTACTTCTTCTGGTTGGTTGCCATTGGTGACGAAAAACGAGATCGCGATGATATGATGGGATGGAATGTGAAAGAATGAGAATAAAAATGGTGTTTACAATTTTGTGAAGTTTATTTTATCAAAACATACTACACTGGCGCAGTGTCGACCGTATTCGAACTTTCATCTTTAGCAAAGGGAACTACGAGGTAGGCAAACTTTTTGCTGTTTTAAAAATTTCAGAGTGGAATTTAAAATTTAATTTGGTTTAACTGCTTGTGAGAAATACATAAATTTAGCCATGTTCCGAGGCGCTCGGAAAGAAGAACTAAAGCTACTCGCGGAAGAAATTGGACTGATTACTACTCCAGAAATGAAAGTTATAGATTTAAAAGAATTAATTTTAAATAGTGACTGCTATAAAAATGATGAGGAGTTTGTTGAAGAATATTTTAATTCTATGATGTCGAGTAGGAAAGCAAAAGAAGAGGAAGTGCGATTGGATGCACAACAGACGCGTGAGTTAGAAAAAATAAAAATTGAAGCGAATCTAGAATTAGAAAAAACGAATGCGAAGTTAGAATTCGAAAAGATAAGTCTTGAACGAGAAAAAATAGCTTTAGAGAAAGTTAAATTAGAAAATCAAGTGGAGAATATGGATTTACGTCAAGTTAATTTTGAACCTGTAACACAAATTTCTGTGGAAAATTTAATTAATAGCGTTCGAACACTAACTATTCCCGTTCCTGCGAAACAAGAAGGTTGGAATCTATTTTTCTCTTCATTGGAAAGATCTTTCAAAACTAAACATGTTCCAGACGAATTTAAAGGAGAAATTCTTTTAAATTTACTGGGAGAAAAGGCAGCAAATATTTTAGTTTACATAAAAGATGAGGAAATAAATGATTATAATAAATTAAAAAATATGGTTCTGAGAGAATTTGAACCAACTCCCTTAATTTGCTTACAGAACTATCAAAGGGCAAGACGCATGCAAGATGAGACCCATGTTCAATTTGCTTCGCGACTTGCGACTGGTTGGGATCAGTATTGTAATTTAAGAAACGTTAATGATTTTGATTCTTTAAAGGAATTAATTGTCAGTGATAAATTATATCAAACACTAGATCAGGAAACCGCCATTCATATAAATATAAAGCAGGAAGAAAGTTGGTTCAAACCTATTAAAATGGCAAGAGAATGCGACATGTTTTTTGCTTCAAAAGGAAAGTCATTTTCTGAGGTATATTCAAATTATAGAGCTTCTAACAATCAAAATCACCAACGAAATATCCCTAGACAAGCCCATAATCAAGTAAGACGTGAAGAAAACAGAAAAATAGAATGCTATATCTGTGGGGAAAACCATTTAGCTCGGGACTGTGCGAAAAAGTACTCTTCATTGGGAAAGGAAGATTCAATAATTGCCAAAGTAAATTCCGAATATTTAAAATCACCAGTTGCCCTTCAACCTCTGAAGTACGTTTCAGTTTACGTTAACGGGAAAGAAGTAAATTGTATACTTGATTCTGGATCACAAATTTTCGTGTGCAATTCCAACATATTTTCTGACACTTGTAATGACGAATTCGGTTCGATTTATTTGAGTTCAGCTTTCGGTGAAAAAGTAGAGGCTCGATTAATAAAATCAGTTGTCACTCTCACAAAAGATTCTTTCTTGAACCACCCAATGGAATGCGTAATTGCAACCACAGATAAATTAAATGTGCAAGCGCTAATGCCACCTTCTTTGTACGAGTCATTATGTTCCATTAATAGTGAACCCACATCATCTGGGGAAAACTTTCTTTCCGGGGAAGCAGACTTACAACGCTTGCAATTTGAAGAGGAAAAAAAGGAAGTAAATCTACAGGAAGAAGAAGAAATTAGTAATACGTTTAGTGTTGAAGATGGCTCAGATGAAGTTAATTTGAACATGGACAGAAATAAATTGAAGTATGAGCAGAATAATTGTAGTTCTCTTGTGAAGATTCGAGATGAATTAAAGCTTAACAAAGGTAATTTTACGCTAATTGAGGACTTAATTTATCATAAGGATAAAATTCTTGGTGAACCAGTATTGCAGCTAGTGTTACCGCGATGTAAAGTGGGCGTGGTTTTGAAATTAGCTCATGAGTCTGTTTTCGGAGGACATATGGGGGTTAAGAAAACCAAAGAAAGGATTAGGTATAATTTCTTTTGGCCTAATATGTCTAGTGAAATTGCTACTTTTGTCCAGACTTGCGAAGGGTGTCAGCTTCGGAAAGCAGAAAAAATTGGAGATAGGGCGCCAATAACACCAGTAGGTCGTCCCGATTTACCCTTTGAAGTAGTTAACATTGATGTCATTGGACCAATTGATCCTCCTTCCAGCAGAGGACATAAATATGTTTTGACTATGATGGATCAACATACTCGTTGGCCTGAAGCAGTTCCACTGCGGACCCTTACAGCCAAGTCCGCATGTGACGAGTTACTGCAGATATTCTCAAGGACCGGAATACCAAACATAATTGCCAGCGATCAAGCAACAAATTTCAAATCTGCTCTTACTGAGGAATTCATAAAACGAATTGGATGTAGTCCCAGATTTTCATGCCCAGGCTATCCGGCCAGTAATGGATTAGTTGAACGGTGGAATAGAGTGTTGAAAGATATGCTTCATCATGTCATACGTGAAGATCGTAGAAATTGGGATCGTCAACTGCCTTTCCTCTTATTTGCTTATCGTGAAGTCCCAAATACTACTACAGGCGTATCGCCATTTAAACTACTCTACGGTAGAGAAGCTAGAGGTCCTTTATCTATACTCAAGTCGTCATGGGCAGGTGAAATACATCTTCCAACAAACATTTCCCAACCAGTTGCCGAGTATCTCCAAGAAATGAAAATTAAAATGGAGAAAGCTGCAGAAAGTGCATCATTGACTGCTGCCCAAAAACAAAAGGCTTACGCAGATTATTTTAACAGAAAATCATCTGTAAGGCATTTCAACCTGGGAGAAAAAGTTGATTTGCTTATTCCTGACAGCAGTAATAAGATTTACGCCCGTTGGACCGGACCAGGGGAAATAGTTGAACACCACCCTCCTCATTCTTACAAAGTTAAATTACCGGATGGAAGTGTGAGACACGTTCACGTCAATAAAATAAGGAAATACTATCCTCGTGCTCTTGCGGTTGGAGTAATCTTTGAAGATGAGCTCGAATTCGGAGAGATACATCCAACACCTAACTTATCAAATTCTACCGCTAAAAAAATTATCGACGAAGCAGATTTGAATCATTTGGATGGTGTAAAGAAAGAACAGCTGTTAAATCTACTGATGGAGTATCAGTCTGTCTTCACCGGGAATGTGAAAATAGCTAAAGTAGGTGCACATAAGATCCGTTTGAAGCCAAATGCAGAAAGAAAGAAACCATTTGTATATCGAATTCCAGAATCACTGAAAGTAAAAGTTGACGAGCAAGTTGAAGAACTAATAAGACTTGATTTGATTGAAGAAAGTGATGCTGAAATTGCTTATCCGATTGTTTGTGTCAACAAGAAAGATGGAAGCATGCGACTTTGTGTCGATTACAGAGCGCTCAATTCGGTGACGTTGTCAGATGACTTTCCCATGGAAGATGCAACTGAATTAATTCAGTCTATTGGGAGTGCCAACATTATTACAACACTCGATTTACTTAAGGGATACTGGGCTATTCCTATGGACGAAGATAGCAGAAATCTGACTTCATTTAAAACTCACAGACAGCAATATCGATTCAAAGTTATGAGCTTCGGTCTAAAAAATGCGTCTGCTACATTTCAGCGGGAAATGAACAAAGCATTGTATTGTTATAGGGAATTCTCACGTGCCTACATTGACGATATTGCTGTTTTCTCCAAAGATTGGAATGAGCATCTTGTTCATTTGAATTTAATCCTCACAAAGCTTGATGAACTAAACTTCACAATAAATCTCAAGAAGTGTGCTTTCATTAAAACGCAGATTAGATACTTAGGACACGTAATTGGTTCGGGGAAGCATCAGCCAGATCCTGAAAAAACTGAGGCAATAAAAGGTTTAGCTCGACCTACGACAAAGAAGGAACTCCGAAGTGTCCTTGGACTTTGCAACTATTACCGGGAGTACATCCCAAAGTATTCCGAGCTTGTGTACCCGCTGACAGAGCTCACCAAAAAAAGAGTTCCTGACCCTATTCCATGGACTGAAGAACATAATTCCACTTTTGCTCTTTTGAAAAGGGCCCTGGTGGAAGCCCCCTCTCTTTATTCTCCTGTTCCTAATAAGCCATTTATTATTCATTCGGATGCGTCTCAGATTGGCGTGGCTGCTTGCCTTTCACAAAAGCGAAATGATAAGTGTTATCCTATTGCTTATGTGAGTCAAAAGCTGACCAAGGCTCAGCAAGCTTGGTCCACAATAGAACGTGAGGCATTTGCTATTGTATGGAGTTTAAAAAAATTTGAAGTATGGGTATTTGGTAGTGAAATAGAATTTTATACTGATCATAATCCTTTGCCATACTTGACAAGAAGTGCTCCTCAATCTTCGAGATTGCAGAGGTGGGCTTTCGCCCTTCAAAAATTTAATATTAATATCAACCACTGTCCTGGGTCAAAAATGCCTCACGCAGACGCACTCTCTCGCCTTATTTAAGATTGAGTTTCATGGTGACACATCAATCTTGTGTGGGGGGTGTAGTGTGCATTAAAGTCTCTCCTCCCATCTACTGGCGCTAGTATCGTGCCGTAATAATGACTTCTACTTCTTCTGGTTGGTTGCCATTGGTGACGAAAAACGAGATCGCGATGATATGATGGGATGGAATGTGAAAGAATGAGAATAAAAATGGTGTTTACAACTTTGTGAAGTTTATTTTATCAAAACATACTACACACGTTTTAAGTGGAATGCAATTATTTTAAAGCAAAAGACATTTTTTTAAAATCTTCTTCACTTCTTATTTTATGCTTTTTTCGGATTATCCGCGATTTTCGTTATCCGCGATACCCGTGCCACCCAATTTCGCGGATAATCGGGTGTGCACTGTACTTCTGCTCGGGCCTTTGACGCATTTTTATGAATAAGGGTGAAAAAATACAGTAAACTCTCACTTATACGCCGCCTCATTTATGCGCCTTTTTCACTTATACGACGATTTTAAATGGTCCCAGCACATTCTATAGCAAAATAATGATAGTATCATTCGTTTATGCGTCGCTCTGAAGATAAATATTTCACTTATGCGCCGAATTTTCCCTAAAATGTAAAAAAAAAAATAAATTTATTTTCTTTAAAAAATAAGCATTTTTCTCCACTTTCCTCTTTTATCTGTCGCCTTAATTGCTCATGAAAGGCATTTTTTCCTCATGAACTAGAGTTCGGAGAGGGACAATTATTATCTGTTATGCATCGTTTTAAAGGCAACAGTTCGTAATTATTAGGTATGCTACAATTTTTATTTTCTCTTTATCATTGTAGTTACTTTACAGTAATTGCCAAACCGTAGTAATATGTCCCTTTTGTATAGAAACATTTTTATTCATTCTCTCATTAGAAACTATGTTTCGTTTTAATCCTTTAAATAGGCTTGTTCACTTATACGTCTCTCTCAGTTATGCGCCTTTTTGTGTTGGTCCCTTGGGCCGGCGTATAAGTGAGCGTTCACTGTATGTACTATTTGTTTTCTTCATTTATGATTGGTTTTTTAAAGTATTTAATTTAAGAGAAAAAAAAGCAATTTAGCAAAAGTTCTGTTCATGAAAAATTTAATTTTTTACTCTTCCAACGCTCAATAAAAGCAACGCATGCAGTTTAAGCCACAGGGAAATCTTTTTTTCCAACCAAGCATTGAACTAAGACACACTTACGGATGAAATCAAGCATTTTAAAGAAAACAGCAACATATTGAGAATCGGTTCTTCTATTGTTTGAATGACGAGGTACGACACGTTCCAGCCATAAAACAGCCCCCCCCCCGTCCCCCACCATCCCCATCCAACAAAACTTTAATTCCACCCTGCTAACTGACAAGATAACTCCATCCCAGAATCCCAAAGTGAATGTAGATTCGCCGGGCGTTGAGTTAGAATTGTTTGAAATGGGACGTGATTGGGTTTCGAAATGTTCGAAGAAGCGGAAGCTTTTAAAGCGAGTTGTTTTTGTTTTATTTCGAAGGTACTTTTGCGAGCGAGAAAATAGAAGAAAATCATTGATGTGCTTAGGCTAATGAAATTACCGAAGAAGTTCTTGAATCCGATGCATATACAAAGTCCAAACTAATCTTCAACTTCTTTACATTTGATTTGGCCGTAAGTTTTTTTAAGAGGGGAGTGTGGGGCAAGTGAAATAGTTAAGATCTTCTACCTTTTTCGAAATGAACGAATGAGAAATTTGTTTTGAAAATTATTGTACATATAGAAAGAACAAAATATTTTCAAACAAAACTTGCATTGAAATATTATTTTTATTTCTGATAGTAAATAAATTCATAAAAAAAGGTATATTAAAATAAAAAAATGGCATGAATGAATGAATTTCTGATGAAAAAAAATGAATGAACAACTGACTTAATATTTGAGTAAAACATATGATTGAATAAAAGAGTGAAAAGAAAATAAAATAAAGAAATGACCAAGTAAAAGAAGTGAACTTTTTCACTTTGCCTCGCGCGCAACTGACAAATTGTGTATCTATATACACTAGGTGGCCAAAAGTATCCGGACACTTTCAAAAATTCACATTTTTACATATAGCTCGAGAAATAAGTGATCAATTGTTCTTTAACTTTAGTCATACAAAATATAGGCTTCACCGAACATTTCCAAGTTGAAATTAAATTACCCTTGCATTTGGAGGACGACAAGAAGGGGGTTGAAAGAAAAACCGCTTTTTGACCATAACTCTTCGAAAATAGCTCGGAATAAGCTATCAATTTCAGTAATTAATTAGCATACTATGTATAATTACTGTACAAATTTTTATGAACGTACCACTCTTACTTCTGAAGATATGAAACATTTTTGAAAAAACGGCAGTTTTATTTGAAGGGTTTTTGCTCATAACACGCAGAGTTTTTGATCAAACCTTATCACAACTTCAGGAAAGATGACAAAATACAAGAGAAAGAACATACTAAAACAGTAAATAAAAATATTAAAAATTCGATGAGATATGAACGTTAAAAGGAAATAATTTTTCACGGCGCATGCGCGAACGACAGAAATTTTTAACTACAAAAATATTGTAGCCTGATTTATACTGCATCTTATAAAAAAAGTTTCAGTTGAATATCATGAAAAATGAAAGAGATATCAGCGATCTAGTGAGCTGTATTTCATTCATTCGCAGGCAAAACATAAATCGCAAGGGGTTGTCCACAAATAGTGTGGTGACAATCGATCATTTTTTTTCAATGTTAAATTGTATATAGTTTGAAAATTTATATTCGGCATTGTAGTCACATTTCGTTTATTTGGCCAAAAAGACCTTATACGTAGGTGGCCAAAAGTATCCGGACACCCTCTGAAACGTTGGTTTTGAACGACGACGCAATAACCTTTAATTTAAAAATAGCTCTTTGTAGACAGACCCACACTATTTATGTATTGTCTGCGAATAAATGAAATACAGCTCACTAGATCGCTGATATCTTTTTCATTTTTCATGATATTCAACTGGAACTTTTTTTATTAGATGCAGTATAAATCAGGCTACAATATTTTTGAAGTTATAAATTTCTGTCGTTCGCGCATGCGCCGTGAAAAATTATTTCCTTTTCACGTTCATATCTCATCGAATTTTTAATATTTTTATTTACCGTTTCAGTATGTTCTTTTTCTTGTATTTTGTCATCTTTCCTGAAGTTGTGATAAGGTTTGATCAAAAACTCTGCGTGTTATGAGCAAAAACCCTTCAAATAAAACTGCCGTTTTTTCAAAAATGTTTCATATCTTCAGAAGTAAGAGTGGTACGTTCATAAAAATTTGTACAGTAATTATACATAGTATGCTAATTAATTACTGAAATTGATAGCTTATTCCGAGCTATTTTCGAAGAGTTATGGTCAAAAAGCGATTTTTTTTCAACCCCCTTCTTGTCGTCCCCCAAATGCAAGGGTAATTTAATTTCAACTTGGAAATGTTCGGTGAAGCCTATATTTTGTATGACTAAAGTTAAAGAACAATTGATCTCTTATTTCTCGAGCTATATGTAAAAATGTGAATTTTTGAAAGTGTCCGGATACTTTTGGCCACCTAGTGTATATAAAAACTAGCCGGGTACCCGGCCCTGCCCGGGTTTCTGTGGGTGTAGGGTGGTTTAGTGAAACTTATTCATAAATTTCCCAACACTAAAGTGCATATCTATGAACATAATGGCTACTTCTGTAAACAATGGCTATGTTATTGATAAACTATAAAAAAAATAATGCAAGCTAAAACAAATAGCAAGCTACAAATAATGTTTGAGTAAATAGGAAATGTTATAAGCTTGGTATCTATATACATAAAAGACTACTTTTGTATGCGTATGTCCGGGGTAATCTTCAAAACTACTGAACCGATTTTAACCATTTTTTCACCGTAGATAGCTGCAGTAACAGGGAACCAGGATGAGCTATAATTTATTTCTAAAAAGCTTAGTTTAAAAAAGTTATTATGGAAAATAGTAAATTTCATATAGTTTCCCCATTGAATGATTAAGTTTTCAGTCCATTGTTGCAAAAATTTATTGCCTGGTAACAATATTAATGGTGATCATAATGAAAATGCGAACCAAGGCTTCTCTGGAGTAAGTATGAAATTTATTGCTTTCTTAGGATTTTTAGATTCATCTGTGCCAATAATAGATAACGAGACTAAATAAAAAGATAATTGATTTTGGCAATAGTTAGAGAACAGAAAATGTTTATAGTCAAAAAATTTCTAAGTTAAGTACACTCAGGCACATTGAAAATAGCGACCCAAGAAGAAATCGTCGGATTGAAATGAAATTTTATACACATAATGATACAAATGAGAGACTCACTTGATCTCAAAATCAAGACAATTAAACTAATATAGAGTGAGCAACGACACTAATACAGGGAATCTGTACAATGTCGAAACTTGGCAAATAAGTACTTTGCTTTCTTCTTGGGTCGCTATTTTCAACGTGCCTGAGTGTACATAAGTTGTTTTTACCAATGTAGTCACAAGGATATAAACTAATGATGGGACTTATTTTACGTGTAATGTTTGGAAATACTTGACTCCAGTGCGATTGATTTTATAGGGTGCGACAGAGAAACTTGCTGATTTTAATTGGATGCTATTTAGCAAGGAGTGGTCAGAAAGGAGTGGGAAGAGTCTCATTTTAAAGAGAGGGTCCTGAAGTTTTGTTATCTCAAAGTTTAGTTGTCGCCATGCGTTGGACAAAGGAGTAACGAGCGTTCGCCGCCGAATCTTACTTTTCAAATAATCTTTCGGTGGTCGCCACTCAACGTGCCTTCCGAATTCGGTTCAATATTCAGCCCGTTGTTCCCATTCCTGGCTGGGAATCGACTATTTTGTGTATGAAAACATTCAGGGAAAGTGAGAGTGTGGCAAACAGAGGCCCAGGAGGTCAACGGATTTCCAGAACCCTAGAAAGCGTCGAAAAAGTGAGGGAGTCGTTTTTGCGCTCTCCCAGGCGTTCGGCGCGTAAACACGCTGCTGCTTTGGGGATTTTTGATTGGACACTGAAACGAATTCTTCACAACGAACTCCAGTTTCATCCCTAGAAACTTGCTGTGGTTAACCAGTTGAGTGATAACGTTTCCTTGAAAGGTGACGTACCGTGGCCGGCCCGCTCTTCCGATTTGACACTCTGTGACTATTTTTTATGGGTGTATCTCAAATCGAACGTTTACAACGACAAGCCCCGGACCCTGCAACGCCTGGAGAACAACATTCGGCTTGCTATCACCAACATCCCATCAGTCTATATGCTCGAAAGAGTGCAACAAATCTAGGGTACATGAGTACATCATTAACAGGGGCCGTCATTCTTCCCGATGTAGTTTTTAAATCTAACTAATATAAAAATTCATAATGGGTACCATATCTTATAAAAAGTAGTAAACTGATACATGATGTACTTTTCCCTTAGTTGACTTTTCAAGTCTGCAAGTTTCTCCGCCGCACCCTGTACCAAGCTTATAACATTTCCGATTTTACCTAAACATTATTTGTAGCTTGCATTTGTAATTAAGGTGTGTAATACAGTTTTTTAGTTTGTCCAGTCAGAAAAAATTGCCATTGTTTACAGAAGTAGCCATTGTGTGTAGAGATATGCACTTGAATGTTGAAAAAGTCATGAACAAGAGTCACTAAAACACCATACCCGGCCGAAACCCGGGCAGGGCCGGGTACCCGGCTAGTATTAAAATAAATACATATTTACAGTATCAATCGCACTGAAATTAACCATTTCCAATATTGCTCGTTAAATAAGTCCCATTATTAGTTTCTATCCTCGTAACAGCATTGGTGAGGTGAAAACATCTTATGTACCTAATTTAGAAATTTTTTTGACTATAAACACTTTCTATTCTCTAACTATTGCCAAAATCAATTTTTTTTATTTTACCCGTTAGCGATTGTTGGCTCAGATAAATATAAAAATCCTTAGAAGGCAATAAATTCCATACTTACTCTAGAGAAGCCTTGGTTCAAAATTTTCAATATGATTACAATCAATATTGTTGCTGCATGGCACCAAATTTTTTCAACAATGGGTTGAAAATTTAATCATTTAATGGGGAAATGACATAAAATTAACTGTTTTCCATAATAACTCTTTTAAACTAAGCTTTTTATAAATAAATTATAGCTTATCCTGCTCCTTGTTACTGTAGCTATCTACGGTGAAAAAATGGTTAAAATCGGTTCAGTAGTTTGGAACATTACCCCGGACATACGTTTTCAAAAGTAGTCTTTTATGTATATAGATGAATGTTGGTAAATGTGTATATGTGTGTGTGTGTGTGTGTGTGTGTGTTCCCTAAGATCTCAGAAACTACCCGGGAGATTTGACTGAAATTTTCACCGTTTGTTCCTTTTGGTACTGGGAAGGTTTAGAGACCAGTTTCAACAAAATCCGATGGGTAGTTATTTTTTTATTTCAATTTTAGACCTGATTCTGTCTTTGTAATTTCAATTTAAAACTCCATTTTCGAAGGCTTTCATCAATCCAATCGAGTATTTAGTGTATCAACTCAACTCTCTGGCAGATAGTTGGAATTGCTTGCTACCGTAAATTTGGCGATCTTTTACATCGCTCCAAGAGCCCTCAATAATGGAAGTTTTAACAATAACTATCTCAAGTATTCAGGATAAAAAAGGTATTTGATTAACAGATTAATCTTTTTTTAAAAACAAATGAGATTCAGTTTCATATTTCGGAACTCCTTTAGATTTGTAGAGGCTTAGATGTCATGCCTTATTTTCCAGACGAACACTATTTTGTTCTTTATACCTATTGCTGTTTTCAATCAAAGTATGTTACTATATTTTCTCGCCAAACATCCAATCAATATAGTCTATTTGCTATGATATCTACTTGCTATGATATACCGCAATGTTGGAAATTATTTTAACGCCTTATGGAATGGTGCGCCAAATGTAGCGCCAAATATAATATTCAAATTGATTTCAGATTGCCAAAACGTAATTGATCAGTGCATTTTTACAGCGTAATTGTTCATATGTAAATTTTTCTTTATTATTGGTCACCTTTTTTTTTTCTTTTTTTTTAATTTAAGGGAGCAGTTGACGGTCTACTTTTTTGAATTGATCAGTGCGTTTTTACAACGTAACTGTACATCTGTAATTTTTTTTTTTTTGCTCACCATGCTTTTTTTTTCTGAACTTAAGGGAGCAATTGATGGTCTACTTTTTTGGACTGATCAGTGCATTTTTACAACGTAACTGTACATACGTAAATATTTCTTTATTGTTGTTCAACGTGCTTTTTTTTATTTAAAGGAACAATTGATAGTCTACTTTTGTAAATATGTATATTTCTCTTAATTACTGTTCAACGCGTTTTTTTTCTTTTTTTGAAGGAGCAATTGATGGTCTACTTTTTTGGAACGTCCAGTGCATTTTTAGAACGTAATTGTAAATGTGTAAATTTCTCATTGTTATTGTTCACCGTGCTTTTTTTTTTTTTTAAATTTAGAAGAGCGATTGATGGTCTACCTTTTGGATTGTCCAGTGCATTTTTGCAACGTAATTGTAAATGTGTACATTTCTCTTTATTTTTTTTCACCGTGCTTTTTTTAGAACTTTAAAGTAGCTATTTGTGTTCCAGTCACATTCTATTGTAAATATGTCAATTTCATTTTATTACTATTCACTACTCTCTCTCCTTTTTAATTAATTTAAAAGAGCTATTCATGGTCCAGTCACATTATACATTTTATGTGTCTCTACATTTTATTTTCAAAACGAAGATCTCTTTTCAGGATTTGTGGAGAGCTTCTTCGTCTTGATGTGTAAATAAAATTCCTATCTAAAATCAAATTATGTGTAAAGTTTTTCATTGTTCAGTATTTTTTAATTTTTATAAAATTTTTTTAATTTTTATAAAAATAATTGGTGGCCTATTTGTAGATTGTTCAGTGCGTAATTTCAACTTTGCTTGATTTAGAATTTTTAAAAACTTTCATGCCTATTTTCAACAACGCTTTATAGATTTTTACATCCAAAACACCATGTGGAGACGAAATATACATCTAGACAGAACAACGTCTGCTGGGTTCTGCTAGTTAACCATTAAAACTCAAAATATGCCGAATATTAATCAAATGCATGTTGCACTGGACATCAGTAGATCTCAATTACTACTCAAAATGTTAATTGCAACAACTGTGGCATTTTATTATAACAAAACAATTTTATTGGATCAAACTGGCTAAACTGAATAATTCTTATAAGAAGTTTGCAACATTTATGACATTAAAATAGTTTATAGGTTTCGGATTGAAATAAATGCTGTAATACAGACAAAATATCTTCTCTGATGACCAAAAAGTTGTAATGATCTCAAATTGTATCAGAGTCTTCATAATACAATTTTCATAAAAACATAATAACAGTCTTTGACTGTTGAGTGTATGGTAAAATAATATATATTTTCACCAAGTCATTTTTAACGTCAGAATTAATCCAAAAGTCAACAGAAAAACAAAGGAAGAGCCTACAGGAGGTAAGTTCCAATGTAAATAAAGCATTGATTGCATGGAGGGTGTATTGTGAAAAAAAGAGAGGAAAAAAAGTATATTTCGTTAAAAATAAAAGAAAGCTCGGATTTTTCTTTTTTTCAAAACAAAATTGTCTATTTAGAAAAAAAGAAAAAATACGAGCCAAGCTTTAAAAATTGTAGTATGTCAGGGATGTATTTCTTTTTTTTTTTTTTGAAAAGGAATATAATGTTCACTGCAGAACGTTGTCTGTTCATTTCATAACTTGTGATAATAAATTGGTTTGAAATGAATAAAAGCATCGTAATAAATTTCAATGCGTTTAGAAGTAAAAGTATAGGAGATGACGCAGAAAAGGAAATCTACAAAAAGCAAAAAAAAAAAAAAAAAAAGTAAGAATAAAAAGACGTAAGAAAATGAAATTAATAATACATGACTTTCCCTAGAGAAGCTGTTTCGGTTCCGAATAAGTGATTGTTTGAAGAAGATTGCTGTCAAATAAATTTAGCATACTCGAAAAGTTCTTTAAGTTATTCAGTTATTTCCCCTTTTCGTGTGAAATCTTTTGTGAGATAAAACAAAGCGCTATTTCCGATCATTCTTTTAATACTTGTAACAGTGATTGCAAAAATGTGCAATGTACCATTGAAAGTTTCTTTGAGGATATTGTTTCGAAAAATGGAAATTTATAAATCGGCAAATGTGAGAAAATTTTAAGCCCATAAAGCTTATAGTATTGGGAATGTTTCCCTCGTATATTTTTTCACAACGAATAGGCTGCCAATATTTCTTTTAAATGCTTTCCAAACTCCGTATGTGTTAAAACGCAAATTAATTTGTGCGAACTTGTTAGCTAAAAACACCACGGTTAATTTGGGTAACTTTGAAACTTGCGAGGAAACTTTTCACTACTTTACATTTTTGAGGATATTTGACTTTGAAAGAAACCGTAGAAAATCCAATTCAGCCATTTCTTGGCAAGATTATAAAAATATCACTTTTTGACTCTTTATTTTTACAAAGTAATTTGGGATTACTGAACACAGCTCATTGTATTAGTTAAGGATTCCGGAGGGTAGAGTGCGCTGCGTTTTCAATTTAAAATCTTGCAGCAGTTCAAATTTCGCATCAGTCGCCAAATTAATCAACGACACCCACTGAAGATGACCGCCGCAGTTGCGATCGAAACGTATGGATTAAAGCCATTCAGACCACGGCACAACAGCCCGGAATCCTTAACTAATATTTACACCGGCTGTGAAAGCCTTCATTCTTACACAGCTCACCAGTGCTTATGAAGTTACTGTTTAGACCAGGGCCGTAAGCAGAATTTTGTTTCGGGGAAGGTTTTACCAAACACATATCTCGTAACATCTATATGATTAACTAAATTTGGTTTCATAAATGTATTCTATTAATTTTTGCTACAATAAGTTAATTAAAGCAAATGTAAAAGCCACGTATCTATTTAATGGAGAATTTGCATATAATACACTACGTAACTTGCTTACGTTCCTATTGAATAATCAATGTCTTTTCGAGAACTCAAAAGAATCGACGTGTGTCCTCAAAAACGAGCATTCGAAATAGTACTTCCTACATTTCTATTTTTTGCCAATAATAAAAGAGAGTTTTGCCCTTTCAAGCTGAAAGAGCTTCGATAGTTTTGTTGGCGTTAGATTTTTCAAAATCCGAAGGATAACGCTGCGTTTTGTAAAAAATAACGTTCTCAACAAAGAAAAAAAAATACTGCCGATACAGTACTGATTTCGTAATTTTTAAATAATAAAAGTTTAACTTTTAGATGAAATTTTAAAAATGTAATAAAAGTTTAAATAGTATTTTTTTCAGAAAAAATGAGGAAAAGCAGGTGTTGGAATGGTTTTTCAAAAATTTCGGAGGGGGTTTGAACCCTAAAAACCCACTCCTTGTATACGGCCCTGATTTAGACTACTTTTGAGCACTGATTTCAATTTTTTGAAACATCTCGTTCTTAACTCAGAAATATGAAGGGCCCGGGGGTAAAAAGATGAAAGTAACTTTTTCGTCAATTTTGACATATTAGCGCTATCTAGGGGCTATAAAGGATTTTTATCATCTGGTAGAACAACAAGGGGGGAAAAAAAACTGAGAATCGACCGAAATGTACATGAAAACTCTATTAGCTACAAAGGGAGTTACGAGAAATCAAACTTTGTTCTTCGTTTTCTCGAAATTGATTTTTGGTCACTTTCATCTTCTTTCCCCCTAGCCCTTCATATGGGTTCCATTCTATTTTTCATAAAGTGGATTACATGTTACATTGTATTCTAACATACTTGTAAAGCAAAATTGGGAAATCACCGCATTGCACTGACTGAATATTACACCAAACAATATTGGAATTACAAGTTCTTGTGAAGTGAATGAGTGGTATACTCCAAATTGAAATGTTAACGAACGTCGTAAACGAATTATCACAGACAAGGACCCAAACATGCTACTTACTATTACTTCAAATAAAATATTTGAAACTATGTCCCAACTGAACCCCAAGAAACCTCAGGAAGAAAAGATTCATTTAAAACTATTCGTGTAAAGTACTTTCCGCTAATGGAAGACATTAAATGTTCAAAAGAAGACCTGACATTTTATCTCAAATGGAGGTCATATCATCTAATCGAATACCATTTAGAGACTTTGCCCAATGTTTCCTTGATTGGTTATGGCACTGGATTTTTGTGACATGCTAGATTTTTATGGATATAGATGGCATAATCTGGAGTATGGAACGGTCTTAAATATTTTTCGCCGGAACGTTATAAATGTTTAAAAAATATTATTTAAGCCAAACTTTCTTGAACATACGTAGTTTTTGACCAGCATTTAAAATGGAATGACATTCCATGAGTAAAAAGGCTTTATATATTCGGAACAAATATTATTCGGATAGTTACATTCGGAAATAATGGAGCGAAATATTTTAATTGAATGCGTAAAAAGCTTTTAAAATACCCGGATGAGTTGAAATGGTAAGAGTGGAAACAAACTTCAGTACTTTCTTTGAAAAAAAAAAAAAAAAAAAAACCCTTTCTCTTCGTCGGGGAAGTCCGCGAGGAAACAGGTTTTCGTGCGAAAGTGGTAAACTACTCCTTCCACTCACAGTGGGAACTAATACTAAACGATCTTTTGAAGTGAAAAAGGAAGCGGTCATCGAACTCGAACTCACCGTTAGATTCGGCCTTCAAACTACACGCTCGTCAGACGTGAGGCAAAAAAACAACAAAACGAAATCGTCTGCCCTTAAAGAGCAGAAGAAGAGGAAGTATGAATAAATAAAATGAAACTCAGTTATGTAACATACAGAACTACGATGTTAATGACGTTTGTTTCTGGCTATTAAAGAGCCATTGGACATGTACAGGGCCCGCACCATCAAGGGACAATGGGTTATTACTTGTTGCATTGTTGGGTCACTCTTCTTCCTAACCACAGCAATTTACTATAATAGTAACAGCATGAATTATTCGTAAGTGGCATCAATAAATCATATTTACTCCTTCTGCACGACGTTTTCTAATTCGAAAATGTTACTGCTAAACTTAATTTTGGCACGAAAAACAGATTTTTTTTCTTGCCCATGTAATGAATAGTTTGGTATGATCTCTAACCTTATAATATCCGCATTCTTTCTCGACATTTTTCTTTTGTTTTTGTTTTAAAATAAATACACAAATAAATATTCTACTTGTTAAGGAACTTCGTGTCAATGAATTAACACAAATGATTCGGCAACTTTTTACGAAAGGAAAAAATGGTAATTTACATCACTTGGAATTTATTATACTTGATCAAATTTCTCGGATATATGGGCTTTTAATTGAAAAAGTTGTCGCTAGACTGGTGTAAAACACTTTAGAACACGTTGTAAAGTACTTCAGATTAGAAACTTATCAGATAACACCAACTGAACTATTACAGTGAATGATACGTTTTGCAGGTCGGCCACCTTGTTTAGTGGTCAGAGAAGTCTGACCGGATGGGAAGGTTCCGTGCTCGAATCCTGTTTCGGGCATGGATGTACTTTCTCTCTCCTGTCCCTTCCTTGTGTGAATGCGTTGTTCTGCTGTGAATGTTTGCCAATAAACGGGTTCTTATGGCAAGTGTGTCTTTGGAAGTCGGACTTCAGACTAAGTTACTGTACAGTTGTGAAAGTGAAACAGCGCACCCCAAATTGCGATCCTAGCTGGCGCAAGAGAACAACTGCAAATACGCTTTGCAATATTTAAAATATCAATTTTTGCATCGTACTGTCTATGTGTGCGCAGGTGCGTGAACCACGGACGATAACCCATAAAAAGGTATCGTGTTTAGACTTGCTTATCACACAATATCCCTGAGTTCTGATGCGAGGCATGTGAAGTGGACGTATTAAAATTGAGCAGCCCAAAACCAACTTAATTATGAGAGAAGAGAGTGAGAAATGGCGGTAAGGAAGGGACAAGAAATTGGCCTTTTCTGGAGGATTTCCCATACGTAAATGCAATGATATTCACATACTGTTGATTGGCATAGTTGATTGATTCCTTGTTTAGGGTCTGGTATCATTCAAGGTAAATAAATCACAGTCATTGTTAATAGAAAAGATACTTTTATTCATCTTTATGGTTTCTGAGATATTAAAGCTCCGAAAGCGATGTTACGCAGTTACATTGATGTTGAATTATTCCCGAAGCCCCTTGTTGCCCGTGTCTGCTGATTTTGTTCATCAGTTTCTTACTTTTGCCGCTAGGGGAATTATGGTTGACTTAGCTACTAATTGGTTCCTAACTTGACAAGTGTTATCTGGGTTCCCTTGCCCAGAGATAGTTTTATGCATTTCGAGAGCTTTCAAATACTAACCAGATGCCTTCTTGAATCTTCAAGTTCGATAGTTGTGTACCACTTCAAGATAATGCGTTATAGTAATACTTCTTACAGCAAGAGCTACACTTGGAAAAGGGCATCGCCCGAATAGTTAAGACAAAACTATGTTAAACTAAATTCTACATTTTTTAGAAATATCTTTTCATTTTTATAATATACTGGTTCAAGGGCTTAGCTAGGTAATCCGGTGCTCACCGCTCTCATATCTAATGAGTTAGATTGTATTTTTTACTTACGATCGAAAGTATCGGATTTCAAAAATATAAGACGGAAAAGAATAAAAGTTTTGTTGTGTGCTTGAAAGAAAACAATGTCATGCAAAGGAACCATGACTTTTTTTGTTTTCGGAAGCTCGAAACACAAATGAATTGCTCATCAGGGAGTGTGTTCTTTTTCCCTTGTGCCCCGCTTCCGACGGAGGACGATTAGGGAAAATTGCTGCTCTCCAGAATTAGCATTGAATGGGTTGGAAGAGCCGCTCTCATATCTGCACGTGCGGCCCTAATTGGTATCTGATGCAAGTGGGGTTTTGCGATCGCAGACCCGAGACCTTCAGAAGGCAACAAAAACACAAAGAATAGGTTATACTTCCGCGATACTGTGGCTAGACGGTATCATTTGCATATTGCTGCTGATGAAGATGGAACAACCTGTTGCACCAGACTCGGGATTTTCATGTTAGGTGTCGTTCGATTTTTTTTGTTTGAAAAGGTTTACTTTGTATTCGAGATAAAGCAAACTTTGTAGCAGGTTCGTGGAATGTCAAGCGTTGGTAAAATTCGCCGCACGATCGACAAAATGGTACTTAGCAGTCCATGAGAAAACGATATCCTATTTCCCGAACGGTAATTGTATGTGCAGATACTGTCACGTTTTACAGAAAACTTGTTAATGTTTTTCCAAATGATTTAAATGTCGTGTATGATAAATATTAATGATTCTGTTTATGAACGTAGGCGGTGTTAAACTTTTCACCCATCATTCTGACGAAACGTTTTAATCTGCTTCCCCAAAATTCAACGTCTTCTGTATTTTTACTTTATCAGTTATTAATAATACATATCATTTGAAAAATGTTGATTTAATAAAGCAGGGTGGACCACAAAAATTCAGTCTTTTTTATTTTGTTAGTTGATTGATAACGTCTTCACGGATAATTCTTAGAGCTGGTTCACATTAACCAAAATACCAGCTTATTGCAGGCATTTTAAAACAGCGATATGGAAAAAAAGGATTAAATAAAAGGCTGATTATTGCACATACAGTTCTGGACCTGCTCCTTGCCTGGAGCAAAGCGGTACAGTTAATAAGTTGGGTCATTGCATCTCCTTCATGAAAGGGTCCTCAGTGGCGTTAAAGTGGCAAGAACTAAAGTTTGGCGATCTCTTCAACGATAAACACTGCAAGAAAATTCCGAACTATTGTTGATCCTTTCTGTGAAAAGTACCGGGACTTTCGGTGGTTTCCACATTTTTCGTGTGAAAAATCAAGTTTCTGTTTCTTTGCAAAAAAGTTTCCTGAATTTATACAAGTTGCAAGAATGAGTTCTTTTCACTATTGTGAAACATATTTTTCTTTACCAGATCGAAGGGACATCTAGTGTCTTTATTAAGTGTTTCTCCTTCAGTTCGATTGTGGTTTGCCCAGATTGATATTGCCCCAAATAAAGGCAAATGCAGTTGTCTCTGGATACTGTAGCTCTGCAACAATTGCGACGAATAAGCTGTACAGCTATTTGATCGCAACTGTTGCTTTAGTTTTGGCCATATTTGCTAAACTGCTCCAGGTTCCTTTCTGGTAGAACAGGAAGGTGTCAAATTGTTAGGATAAATTTAATTGGTTTTTTTTTTGGAAAGTAACTATTTTATTTCCGTAACGTGGCAGACCTTTTTTGGGGAGGCTTTTGAATTTTTAAGTAACTTTTTTACGAGGAACCTTCTTGATTATTTTTCAGACGTGTGGTCATCAGAAATTAGGTACATTAACTGTCCATTACTTTTCAGAAACGTTTCGGAGTTTTTTTTTTTTTTTTACAGTCTTATCAGTATTATACTTAATTTTCATCACAACTAATAATGATGCCGCATTCAATATTCAGAGATATGCTTTTTAGAATAATTGCAATTAAATGAGCGTTAAAAAGTGCTAAATAGGGGCTAACAGTGTTAAAAAAAAAGGAAGAGTAGTTGAGGATTGTAGTGTGTGAGTAAATTTTGCAGTAAAATATTTTTTTAAGAGCAGGGATGGTTCTCTTTTAATTAAATAAAGACGTTGAGATCTTATTGTCGTATTTGTTCTGGATAGAGTTTACAACTGTGCAAACCAGGAGTCTTCAATACGTTGCCCGTGAGCCACACCCGCCAGTGATTAGATTTTGCTCCGCCAGTAGAAAATTTAGAGATTGAAAAAAAAAAAATTAATATTTGTTTTTAAGCATTTTTGAAGAAAACTAAAATCAGAAAATCTCAAAAACTACCACTGAGTACTTGATTAAAAAAATAATCGTTGGTGTACGGGGGTGAAGACGGGCAGTGTGGGGTTGGGGTGGGGGTGGGGGCAGAATAGAACGTTGGAGCGGAAATAGTGTTAGATTGGTGGCTTGCCTCGCCTCCACAAAACTACGATATGGCCACCGAGTAAAAAATGTTTTAGAACACTAGGCTAAACTATGATGGTTTTTCAGTTTTTGGTTGTTGAAGATAAGAACCAGGGATTGGGTGTTTTGTACGTCTGAAACTAGTTTAGACAGGACAGATGGTTTTTACAGTCCAAAATACTTAAAAGTGTACAAAACTGTCCGAAAGTATCTTTAACTGTATAAAAGTACGCTGTAGCCAAAGGAATCTAATATAACCAATATGTATGTACTGAATATAATTAATGCATAAGTATAAATGTTAATTAGTTCTAATTAATAAATACTTGATAATATTGAAAAAATTGTTAATATTTCTCTCTCATAAGTTAACACAAAGAAAGTAAAAGAATTATATTCCCAATAACACTGTTTTTCTAAAAAAATCCTTATGTAAGAGTTGGTAGTACTATGAAAGAAATTTGCATTCCTGCCAAAGTAACTAATTTCAATTTCATTTATAGTTAAACATTGCTTTTAAGTGTGTAGTATTCAGAAGGAAATGTGTAATATTCTTTCTTTGAGAATTCCGAATATAAGGAGAGTGACAATTTTTTTTCTGTCAGAAGATTTATTTCTCTCTATTTTCCTAATTTTTTCAAAATATTTTAAAATTTCATCCAATTTTCTTGAACCAATTTTCCTATTTTTAGTAAAATTGCATTTACATCTAGCACAATTAACACATTGTTAATTATTTTAACTAAGCATAAAATTAAGAAAAAATAGGGCAAGGCTGTGGTGAGCACTCTAATTTAGGAGTCTCATGTTTTCGCATTCCACTACTTAAAAGATCAGTAATTTAATCTTTCATAATAGAGTCATATAAATATCATCTGTGAATGTTATCTTTTACCACTCCGAACTGTATGAATTATCCGTTTTGCTTTAACACTGAACACTTTCATACAACCTGTTGTAGTAAGGACTGCAGAAAATTATTCATTTACTACTAGTAAAATTATTCATTGTACTTCCTTGGTGAAAGTATACTTTAAAAAATAAATTGAAAAAGAAAATACCCGATTAATCGGCAAAATTTTGCCAATTATGGCCGATTATTCGGTGCTGCTGATTAGTCGGTGCATCCCTACTCATGAGTACGAATTAAAATTTTTAATGAAGAATTGCAATTTCTATGTAACTAGATTAGAATCAGATGTACTGTCGGCCCCGCTTAATCGAATACTGTCGGTTCCAAGCAATTTTATTCGATTAAGCGGGGAACATTTTTTTACCTTTCCATTTTGACAATTTTAGTCTCAAATGTAGTTATAACAAAGAAATAGCTATATAAAGGAAATAATTAATGTTATTTGTAAAATGATTTTGAAATAAGGAAAGTTAACAACAAAATAGAAAATAATTGAGTATTAATATTGTACGGTCATATGAAAATCATAAAGTAACTTACAACTTGTGCTACAAAAAATTTGTTTTTCGCCTTTCCCATTTATTTTCTGAAACAGTCCACAATAGTGGTTTGTTTGCTCCAAGGTCTTGTGGAAACACTTTAATTTTATGCTACATTTTTCTTAGCAAAATTTTTGCAAAGGAAGATAAAAATATTATTCGATTGTCCCGGGAAATTATTCGATTAAGCGGGGATATTTAACATTGTATCTATGGGGAAATGTTCGGTTCCGGACGGTTTTATTCGTATAAGCGGGGTATTCGTCTATCCGTTATTCGATTAAGCGGGAACTACAGTATATTAGTTTACTGTATTTTTAAATGTATATTTAGTTTTGGACACAAGGATTTTGGACAGGACGGTAAAAACCAGGATTTTTACCGCGTTTTTACAGTGTATCCGAAACTTTGCCAACCCTGACAAGAACAAATCTGAAACACATTTGAGTATGTAAAAGCGAGTCGATGATTTGCTTTCTCCTTTTCGTAACCCAAAGTTAAATGACTCTTATCTATAATTTATATCACGTCTGAAAAGAAAATCACCTAGACTTAATTTAACCTCTTTCCAGTACACTAACACTGAATATTTTTGCATAATTTTGTAGGCTATATTCTAAGTTGAGAAGTTAATTGCTCTGAGGCAACTTTCTACCACTTTAAATTTTTCTGACCATAATGTGGTGCCTGATGTTTTATGCATTCCAGAAGTTGTATGCCTTTTCAAGAACTATACGGTAGCACATTTTATCTATCAACGTTTCTTCGTGATATTGAATATTTTTTAATTGACTACAAAAAGGGTACGTTTATCAGCTCATTCCGTATGTATGTTTTTTTCGTTAGTTAGACCATTTTGTTTCACTCAGTGAACCAACTTTCATGTTTCTATTTTTAATAGATACGAGATGGTGTAACTTAGGCCCCGTACCTTCGATTAACCATTTAGTTCTTTAAAAAAAAATACGGGCGAAAAACAGCAAATTTTGTGTGATTTCCCTATTAAATAAGTGATGGAAGAACAATTTCAATAGTTCCAAAATAGCTTCCAAGCAATCGATTTCATAATTGAAGTGCTTGGAAGATAAAGGAGCTATATTACATTAAAAAAATGAACACTCTGGACAATGGTAAGCACTGGATACAGGTAAGCAAATACAACTTGTTGCATCAAAAAGTAGATGTCAATAGACCAATTTCATACGCACACCAAAGATAAAACCAGAAAACAGAAAAGCTGCAACAATAAAACTTTGAACTTTAATTACTCGCAATTTCTTTTTCGTCACATAACTCCTTCATCTCCCAAGCCCTTCATTTATTAAATAATGTAACTACTTAAGAAAATTTTTGCCGTTTTTTTTTTCTAAAACAAACAGCAAAAAACTTGCTTCACAACCATATCAACAGAGTGCGGTACAAGGCATCCTGTTTTTTTCTCAACGTCAAATAAATATCCTAAAAAATTTGACTAACCCCTCAAATGAGCAGAAATGGCTTAAAGTTACTTTGAATGTTTGTAATGTTTAGGTATAACTCAGTTTCATTGACGGCACTTACTTTATTGTCTACTAGTGATGAGAATATTTGAACTTTTAGTTATTTCAGCTGTAACTACTCTTGATTTTAAGATAAAAATACTAGTTAAAGGAAAATTTTCCTGTCAATTTTTCTTGGCAGTTAAGTTTCTATTGGCATAATTAGTGCATATACTTAATATAGCAGAAATGTAAGAGTACCTTATTTCTTAAGCAGTTGTGTAAAAGATCACAAATTCTTTTAAAAGTCAACGTTTGAAATTCTCACACACAGCATTGCTTTTCCGAAAAGAAAAAAGAAGAAAGAAAAGTAACTCTGGAAGTGAGCGTGTAATTCCTTTTATTCATACGGAAGCTCAAACGCTGCTCAAAGAGCAACCTTGGGCAATCTCCTCATCCATAACCGAAGGTCAACCCATAAAGTCTTCACTCACGATTTTAATGCAAGCAAAACACGGAAGATTGTTTTTATCTTTGGTTATCAGTTTTGCAAGTTGAATCTCAAGCGGCACAGATAAGAATAATTTATATCGAGTCATGACACGAATACGAGCAAGTAGTTACTATTACGTTCTCTCGCCGACGGCTTCGGATGCCTTCTAGTTTCTTCCAGCATGGGATGACCTCTCTCAAGTTTACTAAAATCTCCTTTCATCTGCATGTGTGAGCAGGCACGTGTCCTCAGCTTCGATCTTGATAGCTTTCTGATCGTTCTTGCAGAAGCCTTTGTATACGAGCGACTTCACGCGAGCAAGACACATTTGAATTTATGCAAAGAATATCAAGGACCAGGCACTATTTATCTCAAAGGCACCCAGGGCCTGTGATCTGGGCATGAAATTGCCAAGAGGCAGGAAAATCGAAGTTATTAAAATACTTTTTTAAAATTGTCCCAGCGCTTTAAAACTTCAGGTTGTCGACTTTCCTGTCTTGGTCTTTTCATTCCTCTTTTTATTTCGTTGAAGTGGAAAAAGATGTGAAATCCTCTTTTTTAATTGAAACCTTATTTTAGACAATTAAAATGCTTGGGAGATGAAGGGGTTAAGTGACAAAACAGAAATTACGAGTAATTAAAGTTCAAAGTTTTATTGTTGTAGTTAATATATCTTTTTTGTTTTTTTGTTTTGTCATTAGCGTGCGTATGAAATTGGTCTATTGCTATCTACCATTTGATGTTCCAAGTTTTATTTGCTTACATGTATCCATTGCTTACCATTGTAGAGAGTGTTCATTTTTTAAAATGTAACTTAGCCCCTTCATCCTCTAAGCCCTTCAATTATCTTTCATCTTTTATCTCTGCTGAGAGATTCGTTAGAAAACATTACTTGGTAACTATAATTCACACTAATATTAGTGTGCTAGTTATTTAGGAGAAACCGGGTAATATTTTGTAGCTTCATAATTATTTTGCTCCTTAAAATTGAATCTGCGTTTGTGGTTGGAGGAGGGGGGGAGGGAGGCGAGTTGAGAAAGATACTGTATCAATTACTCAACAGGGGGCATTAAAATTTGAAAGTGCCCTGGGCATGGAAACTTGCAAGTCGGTACCTGTCAAGGACACTGTGGCATAAACAGTGTGCTCATTAAAGTATACAATTTTAAATATACCCGATTTTTTCCCGGATTTTCTTCATATACAGTCAAGTCTCCATAACTCGAAACCTTAAAATCCGAATATGCCTTTATCTCGAAGTTTTCACTGAGTCCCCAGATCCTTGAGATGACTGTGGGAACGTCTTATAACTCGACAATAAACTTTGAAAAACTTCTCGTATGGTAAAAAGCCGTATTGTTTGCGGGTCTTCTCCATAATTTTTACGGGGCCAAATTGCTTTTGAATAATAAAATCGCCATGTTTACGGATATAGGGCGGAATTCAGGTGAAACGCTGAACCTGCAAAAGTGCTTTGCATGTGCAAATTTGTGTTGCATACGCGCAAAAGCACTAATTCGGTGTTTTTACGCAAACAATATTTCACAAGAATACGAAAACCCGAAAATTTGCGTGTGCAACGCACATTTGCAGATGCGGCGTTTCGCCTGAATTCCACCCATATTCCGTAGTTTTTACGGGGAAAAATTGTGTTTGTATTGTAAAAGACCGTTGGGCCGTGGTGGCCCGATCGGTAAGGCATCGGACTCGTGTCCGAAAGGACCCGGGTTCGATTCCAGCCGATCAAAGATCCACCGTCTTGATTAATGGTGACTGGGAGGCGTTAAAAATGTCATGGTCACAAAGTCCTCCAAGTGAAACGATACCTCTGGGGGTGCTAGGGCCTATGGTTTGCTCGACCCCAGGTTCTGGTTCAAAATTAAGAACAGAGCGCTCTTCAGGGCCCTATCCCGGTTAAACCACTAAGCTGGTAGGTACGGGGGACCCTGGAGGGTGAAATGAAATGTAAAAGACCGTTGTATTTGCGGATATACTCCGCAATTTTTATGGATTTGCCCAAGCAACCCCGCTGCCGGTTTAAAACCGTAAGCATGACGAGATTTTATTGCTAGAATTTTTTGGAGTGATATTTTATGTTTGTTGAATTGCTCTCGTAAATCAACGTAAGAAAACGTATTCCTGTGCATATAGGTGGATGATATTAGAATCAACGTGGTAGTCAAGTGCGCCCAAAAAATTTTCTACTGACCAGAGGAAATTTTTGGAGAAAACTTAGACTAAATAAAAATTTCGCATTCAAATCCACGTGAGAGTTACTACAGTTATTAAACAATAATTTGTTAAAATAGATATGCACTTTATTTAGTTCTGGTTTAAACATTTTCTAACTTTTCTAAATTCCCTCAAAACTTTGAACCAGACATGCTGAAGAAATTTCAAAGAAAACACTTTTTTGCCTTTGCCACGCTTTCAGGTGTCGCTTATAAACGGCTACTCATAATTCTCTTTAAGTTCTCAGATTCTTTAATAATGATTTAAAATACATTATTTGTTAAATAAGGATAACTAGCAGGTAAATCTGCTTTGAATTCCAAAACGTTTCACCTCAAATAAATTCTAAAACGGAAAATATTTATATAAAATATAAAAGATAATTTTTAAGGCTTCCGATGTACTTGATTCGTACTAATAGTATAAAATAAAATAAGTTTATGATAACTTGATTACAACTTTCAGAAATTGCAATTAATCTTGATATCTTCATATCATGTTTTTGAAATCATTAATTTAGCCGATTAGGTTCTCACCAAAAGTTAAAAAAAGATATATCCAACAAATTATTGTTTTAAAAAAAACATTAAAGCTGCATTGTGCTTAATATAAAACATTTTATAATGAATTTTTTCAACTTAAAAAATACATGTGTTTTATTTGACTACCTACATTTGTCGACTTACATTTTCCCTCTTTATAGTAAGGTCTTCTTTTGCTCTCTTCTTTACATATTGTTTAAGAAATGATGTTTTAAAAGTTTTAATTATATCAATTAAATAGCATTGCAGCACTTACGTTAGAGTATTGATTACTCTAACGTAAGTGTAAATTAAGCACAATGCAGCTTTTATGTTGTTTTTTTTAAACAATAATTTGTTGGATAATTTTTTTTTTAAACTTTTGGTGAGAACCTAATCGGCTAAATTAATGATTTCAAAAACATAATATGAAAATAACAAAATTAATTGCAATTTCTGACAGTTGTAATCAAGTAATCATAAACTTATTTTATTTTATACTATTAGTACGAATCAAGTGCATAGAAAGTCTTTAGAATTAAAAATTATCTTTATATTTTATATAAATATTTTCCGTTTTGGAATTTATTTGAGGTGAAACGTTTTGGAATTCAAACTAGATTTACCTGCTAGTTATCCTTATTTAACAAATAATGCATTTTAAATCATTATTAAAGTTTCTGAGAACTTGAAGAGAGTTATGAGTAGCCCTTTATAAGCGACACCTGAAAGTGTGGCAAAGGCAAAAAAGTTTCTTCTTTGAAATTTCTTCAGCATGTTTGGTTCAAAGTTTTGAGTGAATTTAGAAAAGTTGGAAAAGATATAAACCAGAACTAAATAACATTGCCAATTACTTTCAACTCACAATTAGATTTGTCGTCGATTAAAAACCGAACACCATTCTTGATAAAGTTTTTGTCCCGTAATAGCCTATGTTCGCAGCAAATGCATTATCGCTCAATTAGCCAACGATCAAATTACGGAAACTGAATGGAAACATCAATATCATTTTGTACAAATACCAGAATGAAGGAAATTCAATCCGGCATTAATCTGCGAGTATCTTCCGCACTTAAAGGAGAAAGAAAAAATAATGACTCTGACCAATATGTTCCCGCCTAATTACTCTTAATGATCCGATAGCACAGTCTCGCCGCGATTAAAAAAAATGAAAAGAAAAAAAAAATGAAGAAGAAGCTTCTCTGAACATGCCCTGCGACACAGAAAGGAAGGTGAATCGCAAGTTTGTGACAGAAGGACGTTCGATCATTGCCTCCAGGAATGATTGGAATGATCGACGAAAATAAATGTTTCTTTTCCTTGTCAATAGACTGAGTATGTATATTTCTGTCTTAAGATGTTTTTGGTTTGTAGGTCTATAAGTGGTCCTGACAGGGCGAACGAATTAAATATGCAAATGTTTCAATGAATGAATTTAATTAGTAAAAAACATGACTGGAATGGAATAATGACATTGCATACAGTTGAAAGTTGTTTTTATGTTACGCTATCTTGTTCGTAGTGACAACTTGGTTCTTAACTCGAATTATAAAGTTTTTTAGAAAATGCGGCTAAGTCTTAAATCCGGATTGGAAACACATGTTATTGTTTGCCGACGAGGAAAGAAAAATAAATGATTTAAAATGTTTATCGGTTGCCAGTTTCTATTTGCTAACTATAAAAAAACTTGTGATTTGTAATTGATTTTGGTATAAGAACTTTCAATTTTCCTTCTTTATTATGCTTTTGCTACTAGCAAAATTTTACTAGTAAGGATTCTTTCCTTTTCCATGTTTATCATATGCTCTCGAAAACAAATATATTTAGATTTAAAATGCTTTATGACTAGAGAAGTTCGTTTTGATATGAGATCGGCAATCGAGGTCAGGGGGCTGTTTAAATTTTCAATTTAATCTTAGTAGGGGAGACTGGGGACGGTTGTGACAATTTTCATTTGCTCCCCCAAAGATCCCTTAGTAATGCCTGTGAGCTGGTTTAAAGTTGTTTTTATGTTAAAGTGTACATTTGCCTGCTTATAAATACTAAAGTTTTCTCCCTAAGTACAGTAGTTAACTCACAGGACCAAATTAAACAAAAAAAGGAAAAAATGTCACAACCGACCCCACCCTAGGGGCGGTTGTGACAGTGCTTGGGGTCGGTTGTGACAAGTTCAAAAATACAGAAAAACAGTCTAGATCACTTTTAATTTCAAGTAATATTAAACGTAATTCAACATAACCTTCATCTGGGAAAGTTTAACACTTAACAATGTGCCTCGTTCAGTTGAAGTAGCCTTATACCAAGTCTTGCAACAATATCAGATTTTTGGAATTTCGTAACGTCTGTTTTGCCAACATTATGCACACCCTGGGGGTCATAGCCGTGTCTGTTCATAACAATTCTCAAGTATCAAAGAAATATTCCACATTTTTTTGTTTTATTGAAGCTTGTTACTCTTGAAAGGCTAGTTGCATGAGCTACACGAACAGACGTGAAAAATTTCTATTCATAAATGAACGAAACCATTTCTCAGTAGCCATTTTACTCTCATGTCTGCTTTCAGCTTATATGTAAGCTCAAAAGCACTTTATTATGAGCAATATAACCTATGCACACGTTGTTTTCATTGTGACAGCGCCGGCCGGCTCCATCGCGTTTACGAATGAATGTTTCGTAGCAAAGACTTACGATTAACGTTGCATTTCCAAAGCTGTCCGAAAGAAAGAAAAGTTTCCCATCTTTATAAGCTTCTTTATATTTCATTAGGTCACACTGCCCTATTTTTGTCTTCTTCAAGCGTATTATGGGTATCAAATATGATAAAAACATGTTTTACTCGTGTCACAACCGTCCCCACGCAATTTGTCACAACCGACCCCAAACCACTACTTTTGAAAACAGCAATCGCCATGGCAATACAAAATAGCCTACATAAAAAGTAATCACTGCTATTTCACTATTAAGGTTCACTTCTAACGGGAGAAAACTTTCATTTCTCTATCTGTACCCATTCAACAGGAATTACTAAAAGAAATCGAACAAAAAAACTTACTTTTGACTGTTAAAAAGTAACCAACGCCTCTGCTAGCGTTAATGTCGCTCGATGGCTACCGCAATGCTTTGACACACATTCAGACAAACATGCTGATACTCTCTCTCTTTGCTTCAACCAGGTTAATTATGGTTTAGCTAATATGACGACTGTCACAACCGCCCCGTGTCACAACCGTCCCCAGTCTCCCCTACTTGTTGATAAAATTTTAGAGGAGCTTTTTAGACTGGCAAGAAAAGTAAAAATTTCCCCATAGCTATTGTTCTTACATTATGAAAAAAAAAAACGCCTTTCTAGTCACTTTCCAGTCAGAAAAATTGCTTTTTTAAAATTCTGTGCTGTTATACAATGAAATATATATATATAAAAAAAAGTAGTAAGCTATGTTCAACTAGTACACTTCATTAACGTTTATAAAGTAGTTTCATCGGAAGTTGTAATTTGTATTTCGAAATAATTATGATCAATTGTGACAGATAATATACAGAGTGTCCACTCCAATCGTGGACCAATAGCTAATTTCTAAACCGTTAGAGATAAGCATATAGTTTATTTAGGAAAAAATCTCCAAATTATGAAAGGAATTTTGGGTCTATTCAATGTTTTTCAAAAAATCAAATTTTGAAAGAGTTACGAAATTTATATTTTTATACAGCCCCCCAGTCCTATCAATCATATTTAGTAAAACATTCTTGACACTGTAACGTTTAAAACTAAAAAAAAATCACTCTTCTACCACAAAAATTGACCGAGTTATGACGTTTTGAAAAATCAAGATTTTGCATTGTTTCATGACGTCATCGAGAGATCGCTTAAGGGACCGTATGCGAAATCCTTCAAAATCTTGATTTTTCAAAACGTCATAACTCGGTCAATTTTTGTGGTAGAAGAGTGATTTTTTTTTAGTTTTAAACGTTACAGTGTCAAGAATGTTTTACTAAATATGATTGATAGGACTGGGGGGCTGTATAAAAATTTAAATTTCGTAACTCTTTCAAAATTTGATTTTTTGAAAAACATTAAATAGACCCAAAATTCCTTTCAGAATTTGGAGATTTTTTCCTAAATAAACTATATGCTTATCTCTAACGGTTTAGAAATTAGCTATTGGTCCACGATTGAAGTGGACACCCTGTATATATCTTTTTGATATTCAAATCGATTAGCAATTCATCTTTTTTATATTAAATAAATTCTTTTCTTCACACCAATTTTTTTGGTATCTCGTTTTGCAAATCGTTGTTGCACGTTCTGTTGGTTTTCAACCTTAGTTTTCAATACGACATTGTTGCCTACTGATGTATGTAGCAAAATGGCAGGTAAAAGAATGGATAAATGTAAAGTATTTGTGTATTTATCAATCTTTGTATTATTATTGGCTTGTTCTCGTCTTGTTCACAATTTGGAGCTGCAAGGAAACAACTCAAGTAGGTCTTATTCCTCTTCTTTAAATCGAATAGAGAAAAAGAACTGAAATTTGATGTTATTCAATTTAAAAATGTTGAGTCATGACAAACTAGATTTTATATTAGTTAAGGATTCCGGGCTGTTGTGCCGTGGTCTGAATGGCTTTAATCCATACGTTTCGATCGCAACTGCGGCGGTCATCTTCAGTGGGTGTCGTTGATTAATTTGGCGACTGATGCGAAATTTTGAACTGCTGCAAGATTTTAAATTGAAAACGCAGCGCCCTCTACCTTCCGGCTCGGGATTGACAGATGACCGGATGCCAAAGCTTGTTAACTTTTACTTCTTCCTCCTTCTTGTAAAAATTATTTGGATGTTTGAAAATTTCTATGGTCTCTCTATGAGGCCATAGAAATTTCTAACTCTTTTTAAACATTTTACTAGCTGCGTGGCCCGGCGTTGCACGGGCTTTAATGTAGTGAAGGCAGTTTGAGAAAACTACTCGCCATCAAGGCGGCTCGCCTTTAAAGTAGCGAGGAAAGTTTCAACAAACTACTCGCCACCAAGGCGGCTGGCCTTTACAGTAGCGGGGAAAATTTCAATAAACTACTCGCCGCCAAGGCGGCTCGCCTTTAAAGTACCAAGGAAAAGCTTAACAAACTACTCCCCGTTTAAGCAGCTCGCTAAAAACCTTTCCTGCATCAAAGAATCAATCAAATTATTTACACATGCTTCCTCAAAAATAAAGACGATGTCAAGTAGTGCATACTTAGCACTCTCCCTAAATAACAAATAAGATTCCTTATCAAAAACAATTATTTCCAAACCGCTTTCTTAATGTAAAATTAATTGCAAAATTCTAAACGAAAAAGTTCTTTTAATATTTGGATCGCAGCCAAAAAAGTTCCTTCTAAAAACAGCAATTGCAATTTTATTTAAAAACACATTTTCAAAATAGTACCAGAGAAAAAATATGTCATTAATAATTAGAATAAAAACAATTGTTAGAACTTTGTTATAACACGTATTCAAAATGACAATGGAAAAAAATAACACTCGTTCATTTTAAAAAGTTCAATTTAGTTAACGTTTTAATTTAAAATCGCAACGGAAAGAAATAAATATCTTGGAATTTTAAATAGTTCAATAATTTAGTTAACGTTTTAATTTAAAATCGCAACGGAAAGAAATAAATATCTTGGAATTTTAAATAGTTCAATAATTTAATTAACGTTTTGATTCAAAATGGCAACGGTAAGAAATAAAAGTCTTGGAATTTTAAATAGTTCAACTATTTAATTAACGCTTTAATTTAAAATGGCTACGGAAAGAAATAAAAGTCTTGGAATTTCAAATAGTGTAATAATTTAATTAACGCTTTAATTTAAAACGGCGACTAAGGGCCGAATTCAAGTGAAACACCATTGCAGTCGCTTCGTGACGATCGCATATTGCAACCGCTACTGTAAGTCGAATTCAAGTGAATTCGTTTCACTTGAATCCAAATTTTGGAATTTGCGATTGCATTGGTGAGTTGCGATCGTCCGTGTTTCACTTGAATTCCTGCCTAAAAGAAATAAATCTCTTGTAATTTTAAATAGTTCAATAATTTAATTAACGTTTTAATTCAAAATGGCAACGGTAAGAAATAAAAGTCTTGGAATTTTAAATAGTTCAGTAATTTAATTAGCGTTTTAATTCAAAATGGCGACTAAAAGAAATAAATCTCTTGTAATTTTAAATAGTTCAATAATTTAATTAACGTTTTAATTCAAAATGGCAACGGTAAGAAATAAAAGTCTTGGAATTTTAAATAGTTCAACAATTAATTAACGTTTTAATTCAAAATGGCAACGGTAAGAAATAACAGTCTTGGAATTTTAAATAGTTCAACAATTAATTAACGTTTTAATTCAAAATGGCAACGGTAAGAAATAAATGTCCTGGAATTTTAAATAGTTCAATAATTTATTTAACGCTTTAATTTAAAATGGCAACGGTAAGAAATAAAATTTTGGAATTTAAAATAGTGCAATAATTTAATTAACGCTTTAATTTAAAATGGCAACTGAAAGAAATAAATGTCTTGGAATTTTAAAAGTGCAAAGAATTTAATTAACGTTTTAATTAATATCTCAGCTATTTAACGTCGTACAATTACGCGGTTGGTCTTATTGTCTTCCTTAGAAAATTTCGAATCGAATGGTATTATGTTTGATTCTTTACGCTCAGCGGTTTTTGAGGAGTTCAAGCTTCAGACGGAATTTTAAATAGTTCAATAATTTAATTAACGCTTTAATTTAAAATGGCAACGGAAAGAAATAAATGTCTTGGAATTTTAAAAGTGCAAAGAATTTAATTAACGTTTTAATTAATATCTCAGCTAATTAACGTCGTACAATTACGCGGTTGGTCTTATTGTCTTCCTTAGAAAATTTCGAATCGAATGGTATTATGTTTGATTCTCTACGCTCAGCGGTTTTTGAGGAGTTCAAGCTTCAGACGGACAGACAGACAGACAGACAGACGCGGACAGATTTTAATAGTAGTAATTTGTACTTTTGGACACGTTGTCTTGCATTTTTAACTTCATATACTTGTATGATTAAAAGGAAAAACATATGGTGCAAGCAAAAATTAATAGTTGTATTAAACCTTCGCTGGAAATTTTATTGCACTGCAAATAATATTAACTGTGTTGTTGTTGTGACTCCCCACTTGTTAGACAATCAAGTCCATGAACCCGTGAGAAAGCAATTTGGCAAGAAGCAACTGAGAAGAGGAAAACAATTGACTCTTCAGGCAGCCAATGCACGACAAAATATGAGCAGGAGCAGCACGAGAAATGTTTCTACTTGGACAGGGAGGGAAAACTTTAGACCTAGACTCGTAACGCAGAGAACGAAGATGCCCGCTGCGGATCCTGGCCAGAGCCGTCTGTATACTTCTACTATTGGTCCAAGTTAGGGCAGCACCAGGACGAGAACCCTCGTACCAGTTATGAACAGGGGCTTTTCTCCAGCCAGTGTTTATATTAATCTTGGCCTTCGAAGTAATTTCCGAATAAGTAAGACTGTAGATATCTGTAGGGTCTTTAAGACTACCTTCTCTTTGCTAGTCCATCCGCAATTTCATTACCATTGATGTCCACGTGAGAAGGAACCCACTGAAAGTAAATCTTGCTATTGGTGCTCAACAATCTCAATTGTTGGACAATGCTACCAGTAGTTCTGTCTCTATGTCTCCATCATTTAGATAAGTGTTGGACACAGCTTCGGCTGTCACTCAAAATCCAAATGTCAGTATTGATATTCTTGTTGATACAGTACATCAGTGACTTCTCAATGGCTATAATTTCGGAAGAAAAAACAGAGCAGTAGTTCGGGTTTCTTCTACTAATCCTAATGCCACTCCCATGCCTAATGTAACTTTGGCTCCATCACCCCTGCTTCCATCAGCAGGGGTGATGGCGCTATCTTTGGTAGCGCTATCATATTAACTGATTTTGTTAATTTCTCACTGATTGTTACTCTTTACACCTATATGTAGAGCTTAAGCCTCATGTTTTTCCTTTTGATCATGCCAGTATTTTGATAGCTATTCAAACGGGAATGAAGTGTCCTCGCCGACTTTCGAACTAACAGAAGTGTTGAATCGGTCTGTTCACTCGAAAGTTAATTGGAGGGAACTAGTTTCTTGAACTGTTTAAAAACTGAACGGAAAATTTGTTAAATCAAAAATTCAAATACAGGAATAAGGTGTCCGTGCCAAAAAATTTCTAACAAAAAAGGTTTGTTTCAATTGTACGGTCCCTTAAAAGGTTACTAAGAGGGGAACAGGTTTTTTGAACTGTTCAAAGTGGAACGAAAAACTTTTCAAATAAAAAAATCATACACAGGAATGAAGTGTCCTCGCCGAGACCGACAGGCACACACATATTTTCCCATCTCAAAACCTCTTTTCCAATCATTAATTTTTCGATATTTAACTTTTTTATTCCTTTTTTTACTTTTTTTTGGGCTAGGCAATATTTGAAAGATACATCAAGCCAATTTTAATGCGTTTTTCGTCTTTTAGTTTAACGGGAAAGTAAGCCAAAGAGGAGGGGAATGACATTCTTAGGTTAAAAATTATAAGAAATTGTCTTTGACTATTATAGCACTATTTTCATTTTGCTGGAATTAGTCAATTGCTTATTATTAACTGTCTCTTATTTCAGGAGAAGATTTAACAGAAGCAATTTCTGTTACCACTTGTGTCATGTTATTGTTTCCTCTCGTGATCCTATTCTGCCTTGCTGCTCGGCTCGAACGAAGTTAGAGATGTTGTATTTTTCATCTTTTGTAAAATTTTTTGACGTTAAATTTCAAATAAAACGTGTTTTTTTTAATTTCTTTATTTCTAACGCAATGTTTGTCACTTCACAAAAGAAAAATGTTTGAAATTTAAGAAATTTTTCAAATCATTAGAATGTTTGCATCTGTACAGATTCCCAAGAGAAACCTACATTATTTTTACCCTTCGACGGATAGGTACTTATAAAAATTTTGAAGTATGGAAATTAATTAAATGTGTGATGGTTGCTTAATTAATTTTTTCCCCTCTAATTTTCTTGTTTTTCAGCTCTAATGAGAACTGAGTTGAAGATTTGAAATACTATCACACATATTTTGTAAAATTCCCATTCCAATAGTATTCTACTCAAATCGGCACATAGAGTTTTTCTTAATTTTTTAAAAGTTGTAACAATATTTATTGCCAAAAATCACATTGAAGATTTGTTTTAAAACTGTCCCATTGGTCCCATTTTTCCCTTATATTTTCAGGATTGCGTGATCATTAAGAAAAATCAAAATAATTAGATCTCTAACTGCAAATTTATAACTCAATACCGATAGGAAATTCATAATTTTCCAAACTTCGAGCCACGAAATGTGATGGGTTATTAGTACCGACGTCTACAAATGCATGGAACTTTTATTACATAAATGTCTCGAGAAAGTGGCGTCTTTGCAAGGGCGGATCCAGAAATGCTCCAAGGGAGGACGATTGTTATTTCTTTACTAGCCCCTTTTTTACCAACATATACTGGTTAACACATGTTTATTACAAATGTTTCGGTCTTCAATTTCGAAAAAAATCCAGATCAGAGCCCCGAATCTCAACCACTTCTCATAGTATCATCGAAGATCATCTAAAATTCCCTTTTTAAAACTTCAAAGTCAAAAAACTGGCTGGAGAAGAGTCCCTCAAGGGAAGGGCGATCGCCCCCATCGCCCCTCCCTTGTATCCGCCCCTGAGTCTTTGATGCAGAAATAAGCGTCACGTGAGCACGACGTAAAGAACTACTGAAGCATTTGATGCCACATAGTGAAACTATAAACAGACTGGACTAGAAACGGTAATCTATGAGGTCGTATGCAAGTGGGATTCTTCCTTTAGGATTTCCCACGGAACGTTTGAAAGGCTACTCGGTCACTTTCATAATGAAGAAGGATTTACGATGGCTTCTGCTACATAACTAAACGGTCAATGCCACTGGAGCGAAAGCAGCAAAGACATTCCAAACAACTGTCAGGCATATTTTGCATAGTAGACATGCACCATGCACTATCGGAAAATACGAAAGAACTAAGAATTTACTGGGGAAGCAAAATGAAAGTAACGCACGCTTTCATTTCGCACTTTTCAGGCATAATTTTTGTTCGGGTAAATGGTGGTTTTCGCATTCACGGAAATTTAGAATGACCGAAGTGCAAATTAATAAGATTTCTCTACAATAAGGGTTCTCAACCATTTGGGCTTTGCGCCCCCCTCCACTTCACCCAACGATGTGAGGTCATGCGCTCTCCATTACCAAATGTGGTGAAGATAGTGATAACTAAATGAAAATATAAATAAGTTCGTGCACAAAATTTAATATTAAAACTCATAACTTAATTTTGAACGTATTATTACCACGCATGAAAGCAAGTAATAATTGGATTTAATACATATTAATTGGAAATCATCTAGCATCTAGGCGTGGTTGGCAAGTAATAAGTCACCTTAGACGCAATAAGAGGTCTTTCAATGTTTGTCCTTGACAAGTGCTTCAATATTGGGTTGCAATTGGGACAAAGAGCAGCTCAGGTTACTTTCAATATTAGCCCATGGAGTAAAGAAGTTTAAAATGAGTGACACGTCTGTGGTAAAAAGAAATAAACATTAAAGGTGCAGTTATGTGATACATAGCTAATAAAATGGGCGGAGTTATGATAACATGGTCATTTTACGATATAGGTTATCATCAATCGCACGGAGTGACCGAATAAAGGAGCCAGGGGTTTGATTTACCTTTTAATGTTTTTTCATAAACGAGCTTCATGAACCTGCAACAATACCTAAGTTTAAGTTAAACCACCAATTTATTAATATTGAATAACGCAATGTTTTTCGATGTATCTTAAGGTCTTTAGCTTGGAGCTAAGGATTTTGAGATACAGCACTGCAACATTCCGAACTTCAGTTTCCTAGTATAGTGTGTCATCTTTATTTACTGTGCGGTTCAGCCATTCTCGAGATTTTGTTGAGTGGTTTTCCACAATCTTGCATTAACTAGATCAGGTCTATGAGTCCATGTACTCAGGCCCGTCATTTAGGGGGGGGGAGGGGCAGGTGGGGGTCAATTGCCCCCCCTGGCTTTGAGAAATCAATGCATTTACATATAAGTGGGCATGGTTTTTAATGTTTTCCGATGAAATTGCATTGTATTTGGACCCTTTGGCCCCCCCCCCCTGGAAAAACTTGAAATGACGTCCCTGCATGTACTCCAACGAAGGTAAGCAGTAGAAGACAATTCAACTGAAGTCATCCAACTGGAAACTCAAGTCCAGAATATGCTTTGACTATTTTCATATAAAGACCCGTTTATATTTTGACTTTATGTAGAAATCCAGATTCAAAGAGTTATGTGGATGAAAACTGCATAAAATACTCGAGGGAAAAAAGGTGTTAATACCGAAAATATTTACATTAGACAACATAGTTAAGCAAAACCTAGTTTAACTTTTTAAATAGGGTGAGTTCTGGTAAGTGCGTCCACGGGGTAAGTGCGTCCACTGGGAATTATATGAACACTATCCTGAAATGGCTTCTGAAACACATCGACTATGTTAGATAACTGTCTAATGATAATTTCAATAGGTAGAATTCAGGCCTGGATTCAACAGACGAAACACAATCAGAGACAACTTAAATGTCTTCAAAAAAACTCTAAAGTAAAGATTGAGAAGGTTTTGTTTCAGTTTCTCTTGTAGTCATACCAAGCAATTGAAGTCAAGAAATGCAAGTTGTTTCTTTTGAGTAATAGCTACTAATAACATGCATGGGGTATTTTGATCAAATAATCTAACTAAAATTTGTTTATATGACGGTACGCACTTTCCCTTTCTTTAAAGTAAGGTGGGGGTAAGTGCGTACCATTATGATGGGGCAAGTGCGTACCACTATGATGAGGCATATGCGTACTATTATGCGGAGCAAGTGCGTACCATTATGATGAGGCAAGTATGTACCATTACGTGGAAAATCCGACTCTCGTAATTCACCTTTAATTTTGCTTATAACTCTTTTATAAGCCGATTATAAATCCGACGTCATTTCCATCAAGTATTTATATTTACATTGAATGCGGCATAAGATTGCAATTTTATTCATTACCTCAGAAATATATTGGCTTTTAGATATCAGTTAGTAAATTTTTTGTTGAAAATAGCGATCATAAGCTATACTTAATTTAAACCAGAATGACAAATGAAGCAATGAAATTAAGTGAAACACTAAATAAGGAACCAACTGATTCAAAAAACGAAGGTGGAGTAATGAATAAATTATATTTAAGAAAATTAAGAACACCTTGTGAAAAACTATTTCAATGTACAAGAAAAAAAGAAAGACAAGTATCATATTATGATCAATTCTTTTCTTTTTTTTTTTTTTTTTGCTCTTTATTTTGTGTTATTTCTTACTGCTGCTGATTCTAATAAAAAAAATGTTTTAAAACCGTATTTATTCGAAAAAAGACGAATTGTTCACTCAGGTCACCTAACGATCTACCATATAAACATAATTAAAGAAAACCACAGGGGTACGCACTTACAACAACGCTATTGGACGCACACGTCTCATCTTGCATTTAAGGAGGGGTAAGTGCGAACCCGGGCTTAAACACAGACTGATTAATGTATTAAACTAAAATAAACTATGTAGACTATGAGTGATTATTACTAAATAAAAACAACTTACATTTGCTCACTTGGTCTTATTAAAGGACAAAGGAAGAATCACAGACACAACACTCTCAATCTTCAAATCACAGTTGTTCGTTCGTAAGACACGTGGGATATCACTGATTGCGTTTCATCCATGAAAGCAACTGCTGATCTCTAGTATTAGGAATTATCCCAAGGCAACTACTTAACATATTTAATGTGTACCGGAAGTTTTTCCCTGTTCATATTCACATAATTTAAGGTGGACGCACTTACCCCGATAGGTAAGGAAAGTGCGTACCTTAGAATAGGTGTCATAAACTAGGTCACAAAACCTATGCTTATGGTTTATTTGACATATTATATGCTTGAAAATCTTAGTAAAGGATCTAGAAAGAAAACTAAAAAAAATTGTGTGTACAAGATTTTTCAACAGAGCAGCATCCTTGAGAACATGAACTTTGAAAAAAAGGGTACGCACTTACCAGAACTCACCATATTTTTTAAAGACATTCATGCCTCTCTTTCAATAACAAAAATTTCTCTCCTCATAAAAAGGGGGACCCGCGTTTAAGAATTGCAGCTAAAATTCTCTATTCTTGTCTCATTTTACATGGTTGTTTAGATAAATTAGCCCCTCATTCATTTTTGACTGAGTTTTTGAAGGCTCCCCAATAATTTAATGGGAAAACCATTGTACTCTTGTGACATAAAGACCATAAAGTATTGCTTTTTCGTGAATAGGTTTTAGAAGAGACCCAATTATCAAAGGATTTTGATGCAATTCGAGTGATTTTAATTTTTTATCTCGAAGTTGCTGTGATTTTAAGATATCTTTAAAGCCCGGAGTGCACGCGTGCAGTACTTTTGCAGTTTGTGCTATTCATGCATTGGTTTGCTCGTAATTGTTTCCGCACGCAGTTAAGCGTTTGACTTCTCACTGAGCAACTTGTCACGTGCGACCAGAGTCACAGCGGGGCCCCGCGACCCACGCTGCGTTAAGCAAAGTCGGGCGTTCGAATTCCTAATGAGAGTCTGGCATATCTGAAAGTACATCACGGTCTCCCGTAATTCCTTACACCAGTTTCTTACATTTTTAATCCGAATTCAATTCGCAGAAAGTATGGTAACACAAAACCAGTTCTGTCATCCCGCGGGTTACATCGCAGTTCATTCGAGTTGTAAAAAATTGAGGTCTCTCAGCGGCGGAGTCTCAGGCAGAGGTCAAGGGGGATACAAAATGTACTGTGTCTGAAAGGTCACTGCCGCATGGCCCCTGGCTCTGCATCAAAGGACATTCACCTTGAACCCCCTTTCACCACACATTCCGACCACCAGAGCCAATATTTGGAGTCAGGTTTGACTTGACTCCCAGTGACTGGTTTCTCAGCTTGTAACTTCGCCGAAGAAAAGGAAAAAAAAAAGAAAAACTCAACACTTTTTCTTCTTCCCGAGTTCGGAAACTAATGTTCTGTTTGTTTTATTCACTCCCAGCGGGCTTTATAGGTTACCTTTATGGGCTATTAAATGTTTTTAGGCAAACCAAAAAAGTGTTATTTGTAGCTACAAAATGTTAAGAGTCGTAAAACAAGGTAAGTTTTTTTAGGTAGAATAGAGGAGATTTTTGCTAGTCATAAAAACAATGATTTATGTGCAGGCAGTGAACAATGGTACAAAAATTTTCCGAGTCATAAAAATTTAGTCTAAGACAAATTTTAATGCAAATAAAGTTAACATAGAACGCTTGATTCCGGTGTAACATTTCATGTTCTAAAATAGGCAGTGTAAGAAATTATTGTTTTTCAGTAATTTTACCGTCACAGCGATAAAAGAGGTCGAGTTTCATTTATTCATAAATTAACATTTGAAATCATTGGACAAGCTCCCTATCATAACTTTATGAATAAATAATTTGACTGCGCGGAAGTTCTTAATGATACATTTAATATCTTAAATTCAGATCAACGATTCAAAACTGCTTTTATAGAGAGAGGGAATTTTTCCTTTCTCTTTAATTAATCCCTAAGTTCAACAGAGATGAAACAAACACTGAGACAACCACAAAGGATTAAAAGATGAAAAAGACAAATAGCACAATTGCAAAGTGAACAACAGATCTCAGAAATGGAATCATTAAGACCTTTAGGCGCCATCTTCTTTAGTTTATTATCTATGTCCGACAAGTAATTTTTCCTAAATTCTTATTTTGTGACAAGCTTGACTTCATGGAGGGAAAATAATAAATCAGTTTTCAAAGAATTCACTGTTAATCTGTAAACGTGGTTGCTTATTTCATTTATCTTCAGAGAGAGCAAAAGCTGAGTCTAAAATCATGAATTGTTTCAAATAATTTGCACGTTGATTTATTGCTAAAGTAGTATATTCCTAACGATAATAGCTTCTTGGACAGCTTTATAAATGCACTTTATGATAATCTTTATGAATCTGTGTTTTCCTGAAGTTTTTATTGATTGGAGATGGAGCGTAAACTGAATTCTCATCTACTTCTCGGAACAGAACTGCGACTTCTTCAATATGTATTTTGAAATACAAGCATCTAGAAGGCAAAAGTGTGAAAAAAAAAATTAAAAAAATTGGAAATAGCTAGTGTAAATGATAGAGGAAACTCTCGTTTGTTTTAGATGAAAAAATGACACTGATAGTCCCGGAAGATGCTACTATACAAATTGAAACAGAAACAGTTCTCAATGAAAGCGTACCGGGGGGTTCGTACGCACTCAAAGCTTTTAAAAGTCCACTTACATCCCTTTTAACCTCACTGCCTTTATTGAAGTCACATTTTTGGAAGGGTGCGTAAGCATGTAAAATTCACATTTTTGTTTGGGAAAGATTGGGGAAAGGCGCCGTATCATTGGAAGATACCATCTCACGTGTTCCCCCCCATAAGCATTAACAAAAATAGCTTGACAGTCAGCTGTGTTAAGGGGCAATCATATTGAGAGTATTCAAATATATTTGTTGATTAACCGTAGGTTTAAGGGGTGTTTTTTATATGGTTTTGTCGTTTCTATCGTTCTGAATACCCAAAATTCCCAGCTTTCGAATTTTCCAAAAACCCCTGCTTTCATGTTGTTTGCTGAGTTTTTTGCACTGAGAAAGGGGCTCCATTGTAGCCTCGAAATAGCTATTTTCTGTACTTTCTACCTAATTTGTACTTTATTTACGTTGTTTTTTACTTAAATTATAGTTTAGCACAAAGCTTATCTGACGATTTTTCATTTAACTTTGGCTTAAAGAAGGCAGCTACTATTTTCTTTCCCCACTAAAATATATTTTATAAATAATTAAAAAGCAACTTTAATTTTAACCACAGTAATTTGATGAACACAATTTTTTAATGAATTAAGCTCTGTGGAACAATTTTACTAAAGATATAAAATAACTTTTGATATTTTACTTTTTAAATAAACCGTCTTTATGGAATTTATCTTATATAGAAATTGAAATTGTACTCGTACTATTAATTTCGCTCTTTGATTTGTCAAATAGGGATTACTTGTAGAACCCCTGTAAAAGTGAACCCATAGAATACCGGTTGATGACCTCTCACACATTGCTCAAGCAATTTCATCCCACTGAATAAATTACCTTATCTATCTCACGAGATTTGTCGCTAAGTAGTCGAAATATTTTCCATTCCGTCATAAAATCTTTATTCAATTTCTCTCATTCGGTTTAACCCGAGATAAATTTTAGTTTCATTTCTGCAATATAAAGCAAAGTAAGTACAAATTATGTTACAGGTTTGAAGACCTCTTTAATGATTTCTTTTCATTTTGAAAAAACCTGACTAATTGCTTAAATTTGATTGCATTTCAAATTTGGGGTTTGAGTTGGATATTTTGTGGAAGAAAACTAAGATAAGTGCTTTTAATTATCTAAAGCTCAGACGAGAGCTATTTATAGTTCAAAAGATAACCACTTGCTCCAAAACTGTGATATTAAAGTTGATGCCAGCGCGATAAGATATAAGATCGCTTTTCCAAACAGATTAAATGTTGTAAGAACTTCAAATTTATTCTCTTACCTTTTAAAGTCTGTCCTGAGAAGCTTTGCTTAAAGGATGAATAACCAAATTAAATTATAGGAATAAGAAAACGTTTTTATTTTTGAAATTAAAAAAAAAGTAATTATACATATGTTTAAAATTTAATTTCGTGGAGGAAATAAAGGTTCTTCGACTCATTGTAATTTTTCATTTAAATTCTGAACTTTTAATAGGATATTTTTCCGTTTTGGTCTTTAATTTGTTTAAACGTTTCTTTATTGTTCAAGAGCTGTCTACTTTTTGAGTATGTGGATATTTTTCTTGGCTATTACTTTTTAAAGACGAAAAATTTATGTTGGTATGCTCTTATAGTCATATCACCCAAAAATATTATCTTTTTCTGAGAATAAGACCTTTAATTCTTTCATCATGAAGTAGTTTTTATTTAACACGCTTGAAGAATGCATATTTTTCTTTCCATACTGAAATAACTGAAAATTAGAAATACTACATTTAAATAAATTCTTGGATAGCTAGAAGGCGACATTTTTCTTTCATAAATACGTTCATGAAGTAAAATTTGAACCAATTGATTTTTGAGGCAGAATGCAGTTACTAATTTGCATGTAGTACTGCTTAAAACTTTATGACGGTAAAAAGCGGCTAATGAGCATTCATTTTTTATTGTTAAACTAATTACTGAGATAAAAAAAAGTTGCTGGACCACTAATTATAATTCCTTTGTAAAAAAGTTTATAGGGAAAAACTTTTTCGATAATTATCTAAAGATGCCCTTTCTTTCATCTTGTAAATAAGTAGCATATTAATTAAAAGTTTCCGGATAAATAAAGACATTTGGTTGTTGGATTTTGATGAAGACGTCCCTTTTCTTTAACGTACTAGAAATAATTCAGTTAAACCGAATGAAGAATATGTAGAATGCTTTGAAATGTAAAGAGAAATGAAACATCACACAGCAAATTTCTAAATTTTGAACATTTTAGAAAACATTTTAAAGTTTAGAATTAGATTTAATTGCTTCAAAGTATATTTAACAAATCGTTGCTGATTAACTATTTTTCAGGATTGATGTACGCTTCAAAATGCAAAGAAGAGGCTCCAACAAACACTAAAAAATGGTTCCACACATACTTAAGGATTTATCTAATTGCTGATTATTGTCCTCATATTTTATATTAGAGCTTAAAAAACTAAATTCTGTTTGGAAATAATTTTAAAACTTTTTTTTTCCTTATAAATAAGTATATTCGACGCAAGAACCAAATTTTTAATAACTTTAAAAATAAGATGCACAGAACTTCGAATTATTTTGTAAATGATAGGTGGAAATGAAAAGGTTTATTAAATCGTGAAATTTACTCTGCTTTAACTATTATCATTCGCTTTTTACAATCCAAATCTTTTCACGAACGTTTTAAGAAAAATCTCCCTTTTTCCGCTATAAAATACAGCTTTAACCATAAAAAAAATTAAGCCGTGGAATAATACGCATTGTAAATTATGATTTTTCAGTATTTTGGGCAGAAATGTTGTAGAGTGCTGCAGACACGTGCTTGGAGTTACACGGAACCCCTTTTTCACTGCAAAGAAGAGAGATTTTGTATTAAAAGTCATCCGAGAAAATTTTTCTCTCGGATGACTTTTCAACCTAAAGCTCACATTTCCTTGCATTGAAAAAGAGGTTCCTTGTAACCCCGAAACACGTGTCTGCAGCTCTCTGCAACTTTTGAGCGAAAAATGTTGAAAAGCCTTAATTTAATGCTTGAGCACAAAGGTATTAACTAAATATTTGTTCAAAAATAAGATTTGTTTCTTAATATAAAAATAATAGTAGCAAGCTAGAAAAACCGCAATAAACTTTTCTATTTTTATTTCTGTCAATATTTAACAACATCGGAAGAAATCCTTTATCTAGTGTAAAACAAATTATACTCTTCTTCCTTTGGTTCACGTGTCGAAGGCTTTAGGTGTAGTTTAAGATAAGACTTTGATATCTTTCCCTTTCTTTGTAGCAGCTCCGAAAACAAAAATGGTGAAAAAAAATCTATTGTAAGGTAACATAGCTCGCAGAAAATTCCTGATAATAACATCAAACGACCTTTTCATTCCTTTCAGATTCATGTCGCAGGGTGGAACAAGAATTTATACTCGTAGGGATTTTAGAAGCATTTCTGGAATAGGGCCGAGAGATTTTCTTTGCTTTATCAGCCTCGAAAGATGTCAGAAAATGTCTTCAACTTTGATAAAACATGAGAGGAGGGAAAAGGGGGAAAAGGTTTTTACAGAAAAGGGAAATAGCACAAAAAGGAAGTAAATACAAATAATATCTGAGGGAATAAATGATGAGAAATTGAGATGTACGACTAAAGGCTGGGTGAAAAGGTCTTTCTGAAAAAATATTTGAATTGTTATTAGAAACATGAAAAATGCAGCTGAGCGTAAAAAATGTCCCTCCACCGTGAAACGGTTTTGGAATGTACTAATGTATTGGGTTTTTAGTGGACACTTAATTACGTTACTCCGGAGAGACTGAAATTGGTGAATGTCAATATTCGCTAATGTCTAAATTTCATCATTGAATGCGTATGATCTTTTACAGTAACATATGCATTCAAAGTGAAGATACATTTCTTTTGAAATATAACACCACACATTTGTATTTGTCAATGATTAGACAATGACAATTTCATTCACTTTATAAATGGCTTGTTTCTAACATTGTTTTGATATAAATATAAGGGTGGGGCAAAGATAACCTAGCATCATTGGGAGGGCTACGCAGATCTTTATCGCAGCAGTACGACGCTGTCAGGATAGGTTTGCCCCTACTGCAGTAATTTTCCTCACTGTCTTTTGTCTAATCTGGAATTAGTTATTTGAAACTCACTAAACTCAAGTAATTTATGTCAGTGATCTTTAATGCAATTATCTTTAGATAAATTTTATCATAGATCTTAAATCTGAATTTTCACTTTACTCAAGTTAAATCTTTTTTTGCATGGTTACTACTCTTTACAATTAGTGTTTTATTACCATGTCACTATTTTACTACAACTACTTTGTTATTTGTTACAAAGTTTGTTTTTAAGTTAAAAAGTAGGAAAAAACTTATTTTATGGTTAAACGGTTATATTGCAAAAAAAAAAAAAAAAGATTATAATCGAAGTTTCGATAGACAGTTATATTGCCTCCTAGAGTGGTATGTATGCTGCTCAAATCCAAAGACGGGTCATGGAGGTCACCACTCCTTTAGGTATCAAATATATCCCAAAGCTTTGTCTTGGGGGACTTAAATTTCGAAAAATGTACCCCAAACCCACAATTTGTGAACGTAAATTACACTATGATCTCTCTTCCCAGAGTGAGCTCATCCAAAACCTGAAGTTGTATCTGCTGTTGTACGGATTGCACTTGTTGAGACACGTCACTTGTACATTACAAGATATCATTAACAAGCGCTGTGTCTCGAGTTGGATTTGGATGGTCGAATTTAACTAACAATTTCTATTTTGGGACTAGTTCAAGCAATTTTGTCTCTTGAAAGAAAATAAGAACGAAAATATTAAAAAAAAAAAAAAGGTTTAAGGGGCATTCCTCAGAAAACTGTCATTTTGTCTCGCACGCGATTCTTTATATTTCATTAAAAGTAATAATTTAAAAGGGCAGTAAAGAAAATATTGTTGCTTAAGAAATCAGACACGTAGGTGTGATTTTTTAAATGAAAATATTCGACATTACTTTTTGAAATTATTACTTTTGAATGAAATATACGAAGCATGATGTGATGGAAAAAATGGTTACTTTTCGTGGGAAGGCTCTTAATGTTTCGGTAATATCAAGCCTTTATATCATATTCACTCAGAGCAAACTAAAATATTTCATCTTATTTTACATTTCGTGTAATGACTAAAATTTTGCTCTCATTCAAAACAGCTTTGTAAGACAGATGTAATGCGATAAAATAGATTGAATATCACGAGTAGAATACAAATGCTAGAGTTTGACTAACAGTTGTTGACCTTTCGGACTTGTTCACACATTTCTGTTTTTTGAACGGAAATAGAACAAGATAAACTCAAATGATAAGGAATACTATTCCAGTAATAACAAACTGTTAATTAAATATTCATACATGGTAAAACTTAAATATTTTATTTGATTTTTTTTGTTTCATAAATGGTTCCCTTATCAAATATCAAGTAAAGCAAACGCTGCAGTAATTTTTCTTCACTGATATTATAACATTCTAGAGATTGAATGATAAATGAATAGGAATGTTTCAGATGCAACGCTTTTAAAAACAATTCTTTTTTTGTCATTTTCTATCACTGTTTAGAAACTTTCGAATAACATTAAAGATGCAAAAATGCATTCTATTTCATGGAAATAGTAATGTGAGCTGGGGCAATATGTTGTTTTTAAAATTTGCTTCAGTTAGTAAACAAATATTTTTGTAATATATTCGATCGTACTTTAAGGGGGAACTAATAGGGAATGGGGTACCGTAAAATGGGGTGTATAGGAACAGCGGGGTCAATCGGAACAAAACTTCCCAACCGTACAAAGAAATTCTTCATAAATATACTATTGGGTATTTTTCGCCATGAATTTTTTTTTTAGAAAGGTAAGATCATAGGAAGTAGGAAAAAAATACTTTTGTCAATCTGGCAACGCTACTGGCTTCTAAAGAGGGCTGCACGTTGAATGCTAGAAAACATCACATTTTCATAGACTGCAAAACTTCATATGCAAGAACAAACCTTCTTATATTTAAAAACTATGAGTGGTATGTTTCAATTATACATGTATCTGAACAACAGAATACCACATTAGAATTTACATTTTTTATAAATTGTGTCATAAAAGTGAAGAATTCTGAAAAATGCCATGGGAAAAAAATTTGCGGGGTGAATCGGAACACTTAGTTCTGTTGTTCCAATTCAAACTTATTTGAAGGAAATTGTTTGAAAAATCAAGATTCTAACCCCGATTCTTCTAATCAAGACAGGGACAAGGATTTATTACTGTTTATCTCTTCTCGTGAGCAACTAGATCTTAGAATGACAAAAGTTACAGATTTCAAAAGATTTTTTCTCCAGGAGACTTTTTTTTACTTAAAATAAAAGGGAGAAAGTCACATAGACTTTATGTAGTAAACGTCCAGCACACAGACAGTGATGAATAAGCGAAAAAATCTTTCAGGACAATCCCCGAAACCCAGAAATTTCAAAAAACTAAAGAAAAGGCAGAGCTCATCCCAGGAGATGTTATGAAAAAAATTAAGCCAAGTCACAATTGCTAGTTTTAAGGACAAGTACATATTTGTGGACGACATGAGTGACTTCCATTCGTGTTAAATCTTTGCATTTCAATTCAAAAGCTTTTCTTAAAATTACTTTTCATTTTTCATAAGTTCAAAATTATTTTGAATTTTCATAAATTATAAACTTTACTGGTACTGAAATTATACGTTTATTTGACAGTAATTATCTGTTCTTATTCTCCCCCATCAATATTACTCATGTTTGTGAGACCTATTACAGATTAAATTGAAAAAAATAAAAATTTTAACAAGTGTTCCGATTGACCCCTATCAGCGGGGTGATTCGGAACACCCATAATTTGCTATATATTTTAATAATAATTGCTCAAAATCTTTTGTCTTTGCTTGGAATATCAAAAGTAAAGCAAGACCGAAGTTTTTACCCAAAAAATCAAATTAAAAAAAAATCTTTTAACTGATTTTTTTACAATCAAAGCTGAAAAGTGTTCCGATTAACGCCATTTTACGGTACTCTCCCTACTAGCGGAAAGAGGGTACATGACAGCAAGGAGCACACGTGAACAATGAACATTGTATGTTTTAACCCATTAATGCCTGACATTTTTTTTCCTAAGATATTTTGTATACTGGTTACAAACAGTGTTTAATGGACAGGAAAAATAATAAAAAAAATATTGTGTAAAAAATAATTTTTTTATTAAGGAAAGAAAAATCTTCCCTTAAAAGTTACGATAGACCCCAGAGGGTACATACTTTTTTTACTAATTTTTTTTTCTGCCTACGATATAATATTTAAAAAGACATTTCATAAGAAGAAATAAAATCAGCAATTAATATAAACTGGGAAGCTGGGAATAACTTTGAAAACTTAGCTTTTTTCCTTGAGATTGTGAACGATGTCATTTTTGATAAAGATCATATTAAAACTGCTACAATGGTTATGTGCTGCAATCTGTTAATAACGAATTGAGACAATACCAATGTACTAATTGAACACTATCATTTGGTTGAAATGTTCATTTTGGGGAAATTCAGACCCTTTTTTGGACCGTCCCTAAAAGGGGACGCTAGGCATTGATGGGTTAACCATGATATCATGAAGCACGTAATCTTAAAATATTCTCAAGTGATTGTAGTACCAGTCCTGCTAATTTGCCAAACTTTTAGAGGAATGAGTCGTTTTTTGTTTCTGTTTTTTTTTCAGGTGTTGAATATAATTTAATCACTTTCTTCGTCACATGAAACTACATTTTAAACTAAATAAGCTGAATTTAGCTATTAAACACTACTGTGTGAGAATTCAAATAAATTTATATCTGTGCTTAAAATTTTTTATTGAGCGAAGATTTCTTTTTCCATGACACAAAGAAAAGTCTATTTGACATGGGGTACTTTTGCTCAGAAAAATTAAGTTTTTTTTTTTTTTTTGAAAATGAAAAGCGGAAAAAAATTGTTCACATGTACCCATGTTCACCCCAATGTATCAGTCAAAAGTTAAACCATAATTATTTTTTATAATGTTTCTCAAAGTCACTTCTAGTGTTTCTCAAATGCACGAAAAATACACACTTTTGGTTATTAAGCAATGACCGATAGCTATATGTTTTCTGATTGGACCTCAGTTGTGGGTGGTTTCTTTTTCAGACTGGCAGTCTGCCTCCGTAACGTGTCCATCAGCTTTTGCATTTCCTCCATGCAGGACATGCTAGCGCAAAACCGGCGACAGATGGTTCCCTTCGTTGAGCTGTCACTTAACCAATGTGGTGTACGGAAGTGTCTCTGCTGGGATTTGATTCGTTGTCCTTCGTGATGTGAACTAGTACTTTATCCACTAAGCCAAAAGGACTTCAAAGCTCGGAGGCAAAGTTGGGTTGTTTTTTCTCGGACGTACACCTCAAACTTACCGCAACTCGTATTTGCAAAAAACATAAGCTGAATTCGAGGTGTCAAAATTTAAATTATTTTTCGCAAAATCCTCTTTATATTTACTCTATTATACAGAATACCCCCTCCCCCTATTAAGTTGGACTGAATAATCAAGAGCACTATTGAACGTTTACAAATATTTAAGATAAAAGCTTTTACACAGTAGCCCTTTTTTTGCCTTTTACAATCGGTCTCAGTGCTATTATATGCTAGAAAACTTTTACGCATTCTATGCTTTGAAGAGCTATCTGGGGATGCAAAGGGCAATTTTGGGGATTGATCTCCTAGTTCTAAATTTCTTGTAAGATCTTAGTAGATATTTACAACGAGCAACTGTTTTTGTTTGATCGCGAATAGTGATGTTCTGATTTCAGAATGGGATGTAGTTTAGCAGAAACTTCAATCATTTTGTATTATAATTCTAGTAGTTGAAAATATTCACCTTGAAGTGAAAAAAAATGATAAAGTTGAACAAAATTAATTTCTCAACTTTGAGAATCAATAAAAAAAAAAAAATCAATCAGCAAAATATTAGGTTTGATTTTTAAAACTTGAGAACAGGAATTTAATTATTATAACATAATTACATTTGAGAGATACTACCATTTTCGAAAATGTTTAGTAGTAAAAAAAAAGAATCCTGCAAAAAAAAAAGTGTATTTAAAAGCAAGCTTTGAAATGAAGGTACGTAATTTAGAACTTTAGCGAGCACGAATATGACTGGTTAAAATGTCATCTATTTTAAATATCTTTAAGAATTTTGATTTCATGCAAGCCACTACTTAAATTTTATTTGAGTTCGTATTAAAGTTATTTTGCATTTATATGTTTTCGTGATAATCATTTTTTTAATTTAATATGGTGATGCAAGAGATCTAAACACAGTTTACATTATGCTCTCTCAGACGCAACTTTACACATTTGAACATTTAATTAGCTTCAGAAAGCTTCTTATTCTTGGAAAAAATAGAGAGACCGGAACTGTGGGTAATATGGGCTGGACCGGTAAAAGTTTTGGCGAATGTTGGATCGAATTCTTTTGAAATGATTTTTTTCCCCGTATACCCATGACGCTTAGTTTCTTTAGGGAACAAACGGCAATGCGCTCTTCATTTTCATCAAAATGTATATAAACATTAATCTGATAATGGAAGAAACAATAAGGCTCTAAAATATAATTTATACCAGCACATAATTTTCAATAATATAAATAATGCATTATAAAAATAGTACAAAATACTGCTGATTTATTTCGTATAATTTGTAACAAATCTGCAAGAATCTTATAAATATGAATGTTCTTGTCGCCAAGTGTCAATTAAAGCTTCAATCCATGAAAAAATTATAATGTGGTGAATGTGTTTCACTCTATAATTCTGGGGAGTAATACATTTAGATATAACTAGAAAAACAGAACTCTAGATTGTAAACTGCGCAAGTTACATAAGTTTGTCTACTTTCGAAAAAAATACTTAAAGTTTGTTTAGAGCTTTGAGTGCTAAGCAAAAATGTTCAAGTACAAAAATGTTTAGTTTATATTAAGTTTATAGTAAGTACTAAAGCTAGAGTGAACTTTTCTTAACAAATTTGAACTTTCCGTAAGAGCTTTAGGGTGTTTAATTTGTAAAAATAATAAATGTATTGGTATATTTTTTTGAAAAATTATATTAATTTTGATTAATGAGGTTTAGATTTGAAGCTAAATTATGTTTATTATCACAAAATAACTTAATAATGTAATTTCTCTTGTTGTTATTAATGTTTTATGACCATCAACAATAACGTAATATTATGCATTAAAATCTTTTGCGTAAAACAAGAAAAAAAAAATTAAATTACACCTTACTTTTTTATTTCAGCGATCATTTTCTCCTAGGTTAAGGGCTTTAGTACTACTTTTACATTTTTTTGCACCAAGAACCTCTTAAAGTACTTCAGCCTCTTACAGTCTGGGAAGAAGTAGGAGCACTTACTTCATCGTTGATGAATTTAGGTTTCTTTCCCACTGAAGAACTAAGTTTTTCACCTTTTTGTTTTAAAATATATTTTATGGATGAATGAGAAGAAACGGATGTATATTCAGCCGCTCAGTGGTTGTGTAATTATGAGTTTTTTTTTTTTTTGTCGAAAACAGGCTTTTGATTTTCAAAGGTACTAGTTATTTTCCAACTAGGTAAAAACAAATGAATAATGTAATTATTGAAACAAAAAGTTTTAAATTTACCCCGTTTTTGAAATGAACAAAAAAGTATAATGTAATTTCTTTAAGCCTCATATAGATTTCAAGCCCCATACAAATTTAGAATATCTGATAGCTTCCAAAATTTTTTAGAAGATTGTCTAAAACCTTTTAATTGTCCAAAAACTTTTAATTGTGAATTTTTATTAGGTTTCAAAATACTTATACGACTTCAGAGGAAAAACACGGGCCACATAACTTATATTTGACGCATTTTTAATTAAGCTTAAAAAATGTATTACACAGTGAATTATGTAAACTGATGTGTAGGTTTTCTCATTGATAGCTTTCATCTTACACTTTTGATCACGATACTTTTTATAGTTATGTAGTTTCTAAGCCCCATTTTTACCTTTTAAATCTTACATTATTTTTGATGGCTAATTAAAACTCAATCATATGAGTTGATGACCCATCAAAGCAGTTCTTATTCGTGCACTTTTTCACACACATAGTGCTCCACGTACACTTTACACTACATGTACATCGTATCATCCTGGAATTTAATAGACACACCTCAAAAAGTTAAGACTGACCGATTTCAGGACTTTTCGGCAATATTTCTCTTGGAAAATAATTCAAAAGGAGCCTACCATCTCTGTTTTCCCCTATTATCTGGCCCGTCATTTAGGGGGGCGGGGGGGGGGGTTCAATTGCCCCCCCCTGACTTTGAGAAATCAATGTATTTACATATAAGTGGGCGTGGCTTTTGATGTTTCCCGATGAAGTTGCATTGAGTTTGGACCCTTTGCCCCCCCCCCTGGAAAAACTTGAAATGACGTCCCTGCCTATTATCCATTTTATTGTCTTGTACGAGGTAAAATAGAGTATTTTATGTATGAAAAAAATTTCCCTTAAATGTCAATCTAAATTTTCATTTTAACTATCCTTGAGTGAATGGGGCTGGATTTATCTTTACTTCTGGATGCACATATAAATATGGGTGATTCAATAAGTATTGGAAGTTTGGAGAGCTTAAAATTTCAATCAGAAATTTTCTTTTCAAAATCTGATAATAAATAAGAAGATATATTAAAGATAAGACGTGAAATGTTACATAATTAAAATAATCGTAAATATTCATGGAACAAATGAGCCGACGCGGATCCCTGGGTATTTTCCCCCTATTTCCCGGGCCCTAAAGCTATCCCTGGCATCAAATTTGTTAATCGTGAATAATAATATTTTTGGTTGCCGTAGTTTTTGAGGATGAACAAGAAGTTCTGTCAAGAACTAAACGAGCCTACTTTCCCGTACATCGACATCGGCATTCTAGCATCTGATCATTATTCTCTTGATTATCTAAGACTAAAAATTATGTCAAACATACCTTTAAAAGCAAAATATACCTCTCTCATCAGATGAAATAGACACATAAAAAGTAAATAAATGAATAAATAAAGTTTTGTCGCACCTTTTAAAGAATGTAACTGTTACAGTTCTTCCGTAGAAAAATTCCTCAATTGTTTTCAAAAAAAAATTAAAAGTACAAAGTACATCAAAACACATTTTATCAAAGAAAGAAAAAAAAAAAGAAAAAAAAAGAAAAAAAACTCGTCCGTTGATAAAATGTCTCGAATTTCACTTTTAATCCGTTGCCAGTTGTTAAATATAAATTAAGAATAAAATGCCCTAGTGAATGAAACATTTTTGTTACAAAAAAAAATCGTCTGCCAAAAATAATAATAATAATAATAATAAATTCAATAAAACAAATGAATAAATAAACAAAAAATCGTCTGCACAGTCAGTCATTTTTTTCGGACTGTTTACTCAAAAGTTATTAGGGGTGACAGCTTGCTTGAGCGGTTCAATGTTGAATGAAAAATTGTTCAAATCGGAAATGTAAATACGGGAATGAAGTATCCTTGAAAAGTTCTTTCCAACAAAAAAAAGTTTGTTCAAATCGGACTGTTCATTAAAAAGTTAGTATCGCGGGACCGGTTATTTGAACGGCTTAAAGTTGAACCAAAAATTGTTCAAATCAAAAAATCAAATATGGGAATGAGCTGTACTCGCCGAGATCTTTCCAACAAAAAAAAGTTTGTCCAAATCGGAATGTTCATTCAAAAGTTATTAGGGGGGGACAGACAGACAGACCGACCGACAGACCGACAGACACACAAATTCCCCATCTCAATACCCTACTTTCAAATTTTTAATTTTTCGATATTCATTTTACCTCTTTATTTTTTTAACTTGGCGATATTTTTTGGACTTGGCGATATTTTTTCGATGCATTAAGCTACTTTTAATACTTTTTTCGTCTTTCTTTTATTTTTAACGGGAAAGTAGGCTAAAAAGTAGCCAAAGACGAGATTAGTACCTGCCATGCACCCTGTTTTCTGAAAAATATCGTGTTATGGGAGAAAGGTTCGTTCTAACTTTGTTTAAGTTACCGTGATAAGTTAAGTGTAAAGCTCACGTAATATCCATTTCTCGTGGGATATATCTCGTTGTAGCGTGAGTGTACTGTGGCATTATTTATGATATACAAATTGAGCATTAATCATTATCAAATTACACAACGCAGAAAATCTAATCAATGCAAGCAATTGTTAGTTTTGTAAACAACATTTGACATCCAACTGGCTGCTTTAAGAAAAAAAAAAGGGAAAACTGATAAAATATAAAAGACGAAAGAAGAGATCTGACTAAAAAAAAGAAAAAAAAAAAAAAAAAAGAAATCCGGAAACTGTTGGCCCTTAATCCCACGAATTTTACAGTGCTATGAAATTGTCAAGCTAGTAGCTTATTTATATAAACGAATTCATTTCAGAGCTTAAACTTTGCTTTACTGCCGTTATCATTGATTTTTCAATTTTTATCTCCCAAATTTACAAACGATACATATGCACAAACTAATAGCTTATTTGCACAAATATATCATTTTTAAAAATTGAGCGTAGCTTTTCTCTTATCATCTTACGAATGAATCTCCTAATAAATATAGTAAAAATGTATTTCAAAAATCTTTAATCTTTATTTCAGGAACATGTATTAATGCTTAAAATGTAGCAGATTGATCCCTAAATAGCTAAATAATGACACAACTTAGAATCAGGGCTTATTTTCGGATAACATTCATCTACTTCATTTTCAAATACGAAAGACATGCTATGAAGTTTCCCTCGGGGGATTATTGTACAAGTATTCGTAAAAAAAAAGAACATTTAAATTCATTCTAAGCTCAATTTCAGGGTTCTGAAATTTAGAGTGTAGTTAATCTTCTTTCTATTCAATGTAGGACTTTCAGTTCACTTTGAACACTAGGAATTTGTCGTCTGGTTGCATAAATTGCTTTCCGTTAACATGAGATAATGATTGGGAACATCCGACATTTTAATGAGAAAAGTAAACATTGCTGATAAAATTAAATCTTTGAAATGAAAATGGTCAATTGTTTCGCTTATGCACTATGCTATAGATATCTTCTTGCATATTTTCAAAAAGTGAACCTAAACATATTAGTATCTTCAGATGTATACTTGCAATCTCCGGATTAACAGTTGTGAATTTTAGCATATTCGATTTTTTCGTGAGATATAAGCAAAATTTGTCAATTACACCAAATGTATACTTCAAATTATCGTGTAATAATATTCGAATCTTGTCTTTTTGACAAAATTAATGACAATTTTTCCTCCACATTTATAAAACTTTATATATATATAAATACATAATTTAAAAAAAAAGAAAAAAAATCAGTGAAGTTATTTCAAGCTGATGCAGCTCATTTGTACCGTAACCGTATGAATCTAAGATTGGTGCATATTTTGTGCTTTTTAAAATTTTCAGACATACTTTGAAATTAAATAATACTGCGCATAAATGCAAGATTATTCCAAAATGTCATTGTTGAATGTAAAGAATAGTTATTGTAAAAATGTTATGCTCGCTTTGTGTATCAAAATATGCTTTTAAATTAGGCTACGTAAAAAAGACTCTCGAGGGTGCTCTAAATTTAGTTCAGCTATCCCTTTTTTTGGCACTCTAAGCTTCAGCGAGAAGTCCTCTGCCTCCATCTTGGTCTTGGTTACTACCTATTCCAGACTGATGAGGTTATAACAAGGACGAAACTACAGGGGTGTTATAGTGAACCTTTTTTCAGAGACAGCGGTGTACAAAGAAGATACTGGTTTTGATTAAATTAATTTTCTATCTTCTTCCAAAAATTAAGAATTTTTCGAAAATTAACCCTTCACTGCACGGTGTGCCAGATATGGCACAAACCAAATAAACCCTCATATATTCCAATGACTTTTTAAATGCAGTTAAACTGAGTTTTACGCCCCTTCTGAAACATTGCTACAACAGTTTAGTGTGATGTTTATGCACTAGTTAGTTGCACTAGTCTAGGTATTACAGTTCTTGCTTTTGAAAAAAAGAGTGTCTGCATTTCCGTTAGAAGTGTGTTTAGTAATTATTTCCTTTGTTCTAAAAATGTTTTAATACACTTAGTGGCAAATTTGTTTGTACCACTTATGACACAAAACACATTGTAGATTATTACACTTATCGGTATACAAAGCATATGCTATGTGCTTTGTGCCATATGTAGAACAAACAATTAAAACATCATTTTTGGTGCACATTTTTAAGATAAATTTTTTTCTACATTTTTCCTGAACTCAGAGTTATTAAAAGGTAGCATATGACTTTTTTCATGAAAATATAAAAAATCGTGCAGTGAAGGGTTAAGGAATAGTGTCCTAGGGATAGGAAAAGTAAGGGATATAGATTGAGAAAGGTACACTGCAAAATATTAACTGTTGCTTTTACAGTATAATATCCGGCAGTAGAAGCTCCAATATAAAACTAAAACGCACAGTACTAAACTGTAAAATTAGCAATTTTAGTTTATTACTACAAAATTAGCAAAAATGTTACTGTAAAATTAGTGGAAAATTTCCTGTCAATGCGCAAAAAAAAGCAGTTTTATGACTAAAAATTTAAATTCAGACTTTTTTGGACCTTTTTAAAAAAATCCAAACATTCAGTTGTTGTTGTTAATAGGCGTAAAAATTTGATTTTCTAGCGAAGGGGGTTTCCACTCCCCCATAAACTGCGGAATCCCTCCTAATGCAAATTCCTGAGCATTAAAGGACCACTGAGCAAAAAAGATCCCACTTGTGGATTTGCATTTAGAACATTCCCTAGCAGCATAATCTCATCGGCCAATGATCTGCCATTCATTGAAACCCGATGAAATTCTCATTGGCCGATGATCGGATTCGATGAGTTCTTATCGGGAATTGCTCCAATATGTCTCATCGGCCAAACAGAATCTCGAAATACGATGAGATTTGGAGCAATTTACGAGCAGTGCAGTCCCGTGCCGATGAATTTAGGATCAATTTTGGATGCTCGGCTTATTTTCATTGGGAAAATTGATCGGAAGGATATCGCTTTCCGATGAAAAGTAGCTCATCGAAAATCTTGCTCGGATACTAATCGGAACGATGTCATCGTGCGTTGCGGGATCAGTTTACGAAGAGTTCGATGATCGTCCGAGCAAAATCCGATGAGTTGATGCTACTTGAAACATACAAAAACACGCATACGCACACACAAACAAACATCCGTACGTGTTTATTTGTATAAATTCACATACCAGTTAAAAAAAGTTTGTTCTTGGACAGGGCGCAATATTCCGTGTTACCCTATGTGTTTTTCTTTTAATGAGTTGAAGGTTGAAGATATTATTTACCAATATTTTGAAACAAACAATCCTAAAATTTACGTCATTGATTAGTCGCTCCAAAAAAAAAAAAAAACCCGAAGTCTTTAAATAATGATTTTTGTTTATAAACAGAAACAAAATTTTAAAACGTATTTAGTTAGAACTTAATTCATTTGATGAACCTTTAGCGCAACATAACATTCCAAAAAAAGTGGACTTGAACCTTATTCATAAATGAAAATACATTACCAGGCAAATAGAAATGGCTTTTAAATTGGCGAGTATGTTAAAAAGAGTCAGTAATGAAATTTCACTTTTTTTTCAGTTTCCCTTAGCTTAATGAATAATTGCTTACTTTTCTGGTAAGTAAATAGAAATTACTTTTTCAGTGAAGTGATTTTTCTTCTCCATTAGAAGGGCTGAGTGAAATCGACGAAGACTGATTAATTTATTTCGAAGGATTTACTGTTTTTTATATTCCTTTTTTTTCTGAAGCTCTTAAAAGGTGAAGATTATGATTTAACAACCATGAGACTTGAGAAGAAAAGTTTAGTCTCAAGGGTGCATAAGTAAGACACACTTTAGAAATATTGCTAAAAGCTATTATTTACATGGAATGCAAAAAAAAAAGTAACAGTAAAAGAAGCAAACAATATAAATAGTAATTATTTTTAAGAATTAATGTATGCGATGTTTTTCTCTTTACTTTTTTAAGTCTGAAGAGATATTATAAGATTGAAAATTGATTTTTTTTTTCAATTTTTTACTTACTTCTGAAGTATTGGAAAATTGATTCTTGTGCGGGGAAAAAAACTTTTTGAAATATTGTAATATTCTTTAACCATACAGAATGAAACCATTCTATCCAGATATAAAACATATGTTTCAACGTCGTGGAGTAACTAGCTACCGTTTGCTAATTAAAATTTAAAGCCACAGGTGAAAATAATTTTCTTGAAAACCAATCATGTTTGGAGCAAAACTAGTGTATCAAAGTTTCAACAAGATATAAAGCTTCTTAAGACACTATTGATTTTCAACAGTGAAAGTTACAAGAAGTTAAAATTAGAGATGGAACGAAGCGGCATTTGGCCGAAGCGCCGAATACCGAAGCTTCGACCAACTAATGGCCGAAGCTTCGGCCGAAGCTTCGGCTGGCGCACACATTGAAGTTTTTGGATTAAATGCATAATAAATGCGTAGAGTTTTATACTTTTCTCCATATGTTTTAATATTCTTAATTCTTAGCGTTACACAATATTTTCAGCTTACTGTAGCATTCTTAAATTGATTTCATTAATTAAAGTTTATTTTTATTTTGGTTGTTTTTATTCTAATGTTCTTAGTATTACGCAACATTTTCAGCTTACTGAGTCATTCTTAAATTAATTTCACTAATTAAAAGTGATCTTGTTTTGTTTTGCTTTGTACTGCTAGTACAAGAAAAGACGACATTACTGTTTTTGTATTGCAAATTAGTAGTAGGAAGCTCTACTTGGAACATGAAAAGCTCAGTCTGCAGTTCAGTTGATGTTTTATAATAAAACAACTGATATGATCATGTATTATACAATAGAACGACCCAATCTACTACTATTTACGTTGTGTTATATATTATAAATATCTTAATATTCTTAAGGGGTTACAGTACCTTTCTAACAAATTTCTTTAATTTAAGTGAAAAAGTTAATTCTTTGAAATATTTGTTTCTGCACTTGTTTAAAAATCAATAATTTATTTTCAAACATCAAAAATTTTGAAAACTTTTTTTGAAAATTTGAAAAATGTAAGAAAATTTCAGTTTTTTTAAAACCCTAAGGCTTTTTTGTTTCTGCACTAATTTCAAAATTTCTTTTTGCGAAATGATCAGAAGGAAAACCTCAACAAATCTGTGCATTCATTTTCTTATATTTTGATTAGAAAATATTTTGTGACCTTTTATGTAAAAAAATCTTAGAAAATTTTGTTCTTCGAGGTTTAACAAACTCTAAAAAATTTTGTAATTTATAAAACGCTTATTCAATGCACAGTTTTGTTAAATATATTATCCTGAGTGCAAAAAATATTGCTTTAAAGTTATATCTTTAATAGAAAAAATTCCTTAGCATTTCTAGTAACATAGAAACACTAAAAACTGATCACCGGGAAAAAGCACTTTAAAGTTTGGCTTTTCCATTAGAACACATAGCATGTATGCCCTAAAGTCACTCATAACTTTTTAAATAATTTAGCTAGAACAATGCTGTTTTTTTCTGAGTGTTTTAAATAACTTTTACTTTTGAAATAAGTAATAAAATTTTTTTTGGTCTTTTGGTCATTTTTGAGGTACTGTAACCCCTTAATGCAAAATGCTTCAGTTTTTGGTGAATTCGAAAAAATAGTATCATGCATTCTTTTTTACTTGGCTTTCATTTGGTATTTATTTTAAGAGGATTATTTAATAATGTCACAAGTTCAAAGAAACTATTCATTCCAAGGTTAAGTTTTGGAAATTACAAGCAATGAATCACAAGTAATAGAACTTTCGTTGCCTAACGAAAAAGAGCTAGAACTGTACATGAACAAGCCACTCTTAAATAGGAAAAATTGCCCACTGAATTGGTGGATGGAAAATAAGACAATTTTTCCAGGATTATCAGAATTGGCCAAACGCTACTTATCTGCTCCAGGTAGCAGTGTATACAGTGAAAGAACATTTTTCGAAGCTGGTAATGTATACGAGAAGAAAAGAAGCAGGATTCTGCCTAAAAATGCTGAGACATTGTTTTTTTTGCATCATAATTCTAAGTTGTGTGACAAATGAGCAGGTATTATTCTATTAATTCAAGAATAAATAACGAATCTTTTTTAAAGTTAATCAACTAATCAGAATTGATTCTTTTATAATTATAAATACTTAAAAAAATGCGGATCTTGGGTGGATGTGTGCTACTAATAGACTGGACCACTTCCTCATATTTTGATTTATACAAAAATAAATAAATAAGATGCAGCTTTAGGTTATGTATTAACTATTACTTATTTGTTTTACTATATCCTGATTTTGTTGTTTAGAATCTTGATCAATGAAATACATAATAAGTTAATATATGTTGATAGATTAATGCATCTCTTTAAAAAAACTGAAATTGTGTACCTCTAAATTTCAAAAAATATAAAATTAAAAAAAAAAAGTATTTCAGGATGCATAATAGTTGCACATCTGCCCTTGTACACATAAGAACCATTACCATTGTTCAAAGTTTCAAAGCTAGAAATCATTGAAAAATACTCAATGCAGAATATTTATATAGCTATTATTTTAAAACTAAAGTTTTTTTGAACAAATATAACGAAATGTAATATTTAAACGAACATATTGTTAATAAATATTTTATTAATTATTGAATGCATTCTGGCTTCAAATGTTCAATACGCACATATTTTTAATTGAATATAAATTTCTATTATGCTTTATCATGAGGAAGAATTTTGAGTTGAAAAGACTATCTTATATGATAATAACTAGCCTGGTACCCGGCCCTGCCCGGGTTTCTGTGGGTGTAGGTGGTTTAGTGAAACTCATTCATAAATTTCCCAACACTAAAGTGCATATCTATAAACATAATGGATACTTCTGTAAACAATGGCTATGTTATGGATAAACTATAAAAAAAATAATGCAAGCCAAAAAAAAAATAGCAAGCTACAAATAATGTTTGAGTAAATAGGAAATGTTATAAGATTGGTATATTGAAATAAATATATATTTACAGTATCAATCGCACTGAAATTAACCATTTCTAAATATTGCTCGTTAAATAAGTCCCATTATTAGTTTCTATCCTCGTGACAACATTGGTGAGGTGAAAACATCTTATGTACCTAATTTAGAAATTTTTTTGACTATAAACACTTTCTAGTCTCTAACTATTGCCAAAATCAATTTTTTTTTATTTCACCCGTTAGCGATTGTTGGCTCAGATAAATATAAAAATCATTAGAAGGCAATAAATTCCATACTTACTCCAGAGAAGCCTTGGTTCAAAATTTTCAATATGATTACAATCAATATTGTTGCTGCATGGCACCAAATTTTTGCAACAATGGGTTGAAAATTTAATCATTTAATGGGGAAATGACATAAAATTAACTGTTTTCCATAATAACTTTTTTAAACTAAGCTTTTTAGAAATAAATTATATCTTATCCTGCTCCCTGTTACTGCAGCTATCTACGGTGAAAAAATGGTTAAAATCGGTTCAGTAGTTTGGAAGATTACCCCGGACATACGTTTTCAAAAGTAGTCTTTTATGTATATAGATTGTAACAGAAAATTTGCTGCATAAATTTCAGGCCGAAGCAGCCGAAGCGGCCGAAGCGGCCGAATCATAACTCATGCTTCGGCCAGACCGAAGCTTCGGCAAAATGGCCGAAGCTTCGGCCCGGCCGAAGCTTCGTTCCATCTCTAGTTAAAATATATTCAGTCTGGGTTCATTTCTAAATTAAAGAGACTAAAAGGTAATCTAAATTTGAACGAAGAGCAAAAGTGTATACATTTGTAAATTTATCAACATACTTGCTGAGCCCTATTTATTTTGCCCAACTTTAATCCCATTTAATTTTTCACATAGCACACATATTTTCCTCTTTAAAAAGACCTTTAAAGCATTTTTTAAATATCAAATTGTATAAGCTAAAGCTCAATGTTGTACTTAACACTTAAAAAACACTTTCATACGCTTAAACTTTAAAAATATTCTTTGCTAGAACCGTTTCGAAACAAAATCCATTAGAAAATATTAAAGAACCGTTCTTGTTTGCCTTAGATTTAATGGAAAAATTTTTGCTGTCTAAAAATAGAGTCGATAGAAGAGTGAAATATCTTTAAAAGTAGACTTTTTTTTCTATATTTTTATTTGATAGCACTTGGATTCAAAATAAAACGATAAATCTATAAGGTATAACAGTAAGCTCTGCTTGTAAAATTGAACAAGAAGTTCTGTCAAGAACTAAACGAGCCTACTTTCCCGTACATCGACATCGGCATTCTCGCATCTGATCATTATTCTCTTGATTATCTGAGACTTAAAATTATGTCAAACATACCTTTTTAGCACTTAGAGCTGATTTCGAAAAGCAAAATATACCCCTTTCATCAGATGAAATAGACACGTAAAAAGTAATTAACGAATAAATAAAGTTTTGTCGCACCTTTTAAAGAGTAACTGTTACAGTTCCTCCGTAGAAAAAATCCTCCATCGTTTTCAAAAAAAAAAATAAAATAAAATAAAATAATAATAATAATAAAATAAATACATAAATAAATAAAAGTACAAAGAGCATCAAAACACATTTTATCAAAGAAAGAAAAAAAAAGAAAAAAAAAACTCGTCCGTTAATAAAATGTCTCGAATTTCACTTTTAATCTGTTGCCAGTGGTTAAATATAAATAAAGAATAAAATGTTCTCGTGAATGAAAAATTTTTGTTACAAAAAAAAAACATCGCCTGCCAAAAAAAAAAAAAAAAAAAATAATAATAATAAATAAATAAAATAAAACAAATGAATAAATAAACAAAAAATCGTCTGCACAGTCAGTAATTTTTTTTCTGAGCCTGCATTTCCGCCATGTTTGCGGAGTCGGAGTCGGAATCAGAGTCCTCACAGAAGATTACTTAGAAAAGTACGTTACAAACATTATTTATCAAAACCATTTTCTTACAAAGTTAGTTTGAAGGAAATCCGACTTTAAGTTCAGGATCAACATTCAACTTAAATTCCCCGTAGACGCTAATGTTATTTTTTTTTCCTGAACGGTTCAATATTGAACGAAAAATGGTTCAAATCAAAAAGCGAAATATGGGAATGTATGGGAAAGCCTCTCCGAGATCTTTCAAACAAAAAAAAGTTTATTCCATTCGGACGGTTCACTCAAAAGTTATTAGGTGGGGAAAGGTTGCTTGAGCGGTTCAATGTTGAACGAAAAATTGTTCAAATCGAAAATGTAGATACAGGAATGAAGTATTCTTGAAAAGATCTTTCGAACAAAAAAAAGTTTGTTCAAATCGGATTGTTCACTCAAAAGTTAGCATCGCGGGACCGGTTGTTTGAACGGTTCAAAGTTGAACCAAAAATTGTCCAAATCAAAAAATCAAATATGGAAATGAGCTGAACTCGCTGAGATCTTTCGAACAAAAAAAAAAATTTATTCCATTCGGACGGTTCACTCAAAAGTTATTAGGTGGAGAAAGGTTGCTTAAACGGTTCAATGTTGAACCAAAAGTGTTCAAATTGAAAATTTAAATACGGTAATAAAGTATCCTTGCCGAGATGCTTCAAACAAAAAAAAGTTTGTTTAAATTGGACTGTTCATTCAAAAGTTATTAGGGGTGACAGCTTGATTAAGCGGTTCAATGTTGAACGAAAAATTGTTCAAATCGGAAATGTAAATACGGGAATGAAGTATCCTTGAAAAGTTCTTTCCAACAAAAAGAAGTTTGTTCAAATCGGACTGTTCATTAAAAAGTTAGTATCGCGGGACCGGTTTTTTGAACGGCTCAAAGTTGAACCAAAAATTGTTCAAATCAAAAAATCAAATATGGGAATGAGCTGTACTCGCCGAGATCTTTCCAACAAAAAAAAGTTTGTCCAAATCGGAATGTTCATTCAAAAGTTATTAGGGGGGGACAGACGGACCGACCGACCGACCGACCGACCGACCGACGCACAAATTCCCCATCTCAATACCCTACTTTCACATTTTTAATTTTTCGATATTCATTTTACCTTTTTATTTTTTTAACTTGGCGATATTTTTTGGACTTGGCGATATTTTTTTTAACTTGGCGATATTTTTTGGACTTGGCGATATTTTTTAGATGCATTAAGCTACTTTTAATACTTTTTTCGTCTTTCTTTTATTTTTAACGGGAAAGTAGGCTAAAAAGGCTAACTTAATGTATTTTACCGCATGGAAGAAATTTTATAAAGATGTATAAAAAATGATGAAAATAATGTGACTTGCAGTAAATGCTTCTACCATATAATCGTTTAGGTAAAAATACATAATTAAAAACTGCCTGATAAATTTGAAACAAAACTTTCAAAAATGAATAAGAAAGGTGAGTCACAAAGCCTAAGTTTCCAAGGGGACATTCGACATACATTTTCGTGAAAACTATGGGTCGTAGACGCACAGTTCTCTGAGCAATTTTTACTTATTCACAGCTGTTTCCATAAAACGACATGATAAAAGTGTGAAAATAGGAATAAAAATGTGAGAAACAAGTTATTGTAATAGTTTTATAGTGCAATGTCTTTCTAGAAAACCAATCAGTCATCTTATCATAGTGGAGTCGTTACCTAGAGTACTTTTGCGATCATGGTATTGAAAAGACTGCAGCAAACGAAACCGTGAAAATCTCAGAAAAAGTGGATGAAATCATTTTTAGAAATTTATCTGCAAATCGTAGATATAAAATACCTTTTTTTAGCCTACTTTCCCGTTAAAAATAAAAGAAAGACGAAAAAAGTATTAAAAGGAGCTTAATGCATCTAAAAAATATCGCCAAGTCCAAAAAATATCGCCAAGTTAAAAAAATAAAAAGGTAAAATGAATATCGAATTTTAAAAATTTGAAAGTAGGGTATTGAGATGGGGAATTTGTGTGTCGGTCGGTCGGTCAGTCTGTCGGTCGGTCTGTCTGTCCCCCCTAATAACTTTTGAATGAACATTCCGATGTGGACAAACTTTTTTTTGTTGGAAAGATGTCGGCGAGTACAGCTGATTCACATATTTGATTTTTCGATTTGAACAATTTTTGGTTCAACTTTGAACCGTTCAAACAACCTGTCCCGCGATGCTAACTTTTGAGTGAACAGTCCGATTTGAACAATCTTTTTTTTGTTCGAAAGATTTTTTTCAAGGATACTTCATTCCCGTATCTACATTTTCGATTTGAACAATTTTTCGTTCAACATTGAACCGTTCAAACGAGCTGTCACCCCTAATAACTTTTGAATGAACAGTCCGATTTGAATAAACTTTTTTTCTGTTCGAAGGATCTCAGCAAGGATACTTCATTACCGTATTTAAATTTTCAATTTGAACACTTTTTCGTTCAACATTGAACCGTTCAAGCTACTTTTCCCCACCTAATAACTTTTGAGTGAACCGTTCGAATGGAATAAACTTTTTTTTGTTTGAAAGATCTCGAAGAGGCTTTCCCATACATACCCATATTTAGCTTTTTGATTTGAATCATTTTTCGTTCAATATTGAACCGTTCAGAAAAAAAAATAACATTAGCGTCTACGGGGAATTTAAGTTGAATGTTGATCCTGAACTTAAAGTCGGATTTCCTTCAAACTAACTTTGTAAGAAAATGGTCTTGATAAATAATGTTTGTAACGTATTTTTCTGAGTAATCTTCTGTGAGGACTCTGATTCCGACTCCGACTCCGCAAACATGGCGGAAATGCAGGCTCAGAAAAAAAAAATACTGACTGTGCAGACGATTTTTTGTTTATTTATTCATTTGTTTTATGTTATTTATTATTATTATTGTTATTTTTTTTGGCAGACGATTTTTTTTGTAACAAAAATTTTCCATTCACGAGAACATTTAATTCTTTATTTATATTTAACAACTGGCAACAGATTAAAAGTGAAATTCGAGACATTTTATTAACGGACGAGTTTTTTTTTTTCTTTCTCTGATAAAATGTGTTTTGATGCTCTTTGTACTTTCATTTATTTATTTATTTATTTATTTTATTATTATTATTATTATTTTTTTTTTTTTTTGAAAACGATGGAGGATTTTTTCTACGGAGGAACTGTAACAGTTACACTCTTTAAAAGGTGCGACAAAACTTTATTTATTCGTTAATTACTTTTTACGTGTCTATTTCATCTGATGAAAGGGGTATATTTTGCTTTTCGAAATCAGCTCTAAGTGCTAAAAAGGTATATTTGACATAATTTTAAGTCTCAAATAATCAAGAGAATAATGATCAGATGCGAGAATGCCGATGTCGATGTACGGGAAATTAGGCTCGTTTAGTTCTTGACAGAACTTCTTGTTTAAATTGTCACGAAGTTGTATTCACAAAAGGGAAAATAATTAATAGAAAGAGACATCAATTTTTTTTTGAATAAAAACTCAGTATACAATTTCTCTGTGTGATAGATACTTATGAGATATAAACAAGGGCGGATGCAAGGGAGGGGCGATCGTCCCTTCCTTAAGGGACTCTTCCTCAGTAATTTTCCGACTTTGAAGCTCAAAAAAGGCAATTTTAGATGGTCTTCGATGATATTATGAAAATTGGTTGGGATTCGGGGCTCTGATCTGGAATTTTTTCGAAATTGAAGACCGAAACATTTGTAATAAACCATGTGTTAACCAGGATATGTGGTTAAAAAAAGGGGGGCAAGTGGAAAAAAAAAACAATCCCCCCTCTCTTGGAACATTCCTAGACCCTCCCTTGGATATAAAAGACTGGCTACCTAGATTTATATAGCATGATACATCAGCTAAACATTTATTTGGCATGAGTGAACCTGTACGTCCATTTCAATCTTCACCGACAAAAAATACAAATTGGATTCAGACATAAGGTTTCGTTTTTAATTCCCGTTTGTTTTACCACCCAAAAGCCAGTCTAGAACCAGGCTCTGTCTTTGATGAGTTGAGGGTGGGTCCGTGAGGGTTTAGTGTCATACAGCTTTCATCACCATTGGGCACTTTAAATTGTGAGCCTACTTGTGAAGTATATTGCCTTCAACTCCTTGGAAAACTTATTTTCTACTATGTCGGGAGACCAATCATAATATCATTATTTATCAATTGGAATTAGCAATCTAAAATAACTTTCAGGTGAAGCAAGTAAGTGGTAACTAATTTATAACTAGACGAAAATCTTTCGTTAAAGTTATTAAAAGGCTACTTCGAATTAATTGCAAGTTCCTTACAAACAGGGTTGTTAAGGCAATTTTTAAAAATAGGAATTTTAGTTAAAAAATAAGTTCATCTTTTACAGTACTTCTCTTCACACATGACATTATTATTTCCTATTAAAATACATCGACTAAGGACAGCATCTTGGAAGCCCTGACTCAATGTATCAATATCTAAATAATGTAACATTCAGTTTTAAACAAGCTAAAATATGAATACCAAACCGAAACTAAATATTTGATCATACTTAAAGCTCCGTATTTTGCTACAATGATACATACATTACGCTACATTCGCAACATGTGCTACTTTAGCACGATATTCTAACTATTGACAGCTCTTAAAGTCCTGAGATATTTCGCATAAAGTTTTTCAATAAAATCCGTCAAGATTACCCAGAATTTATATTTATAAGAAATATCGATTTTAAGTATAATCTAGTATGCATTTATTGGGGAATGGAGCAGCTGGTGGGAGCAGCTGCCGTCTCGCTACAAGAATGGAATCAATTTTTAGCAAAAATGATTTTAGCGAGCATTATAACCGGAGTAGTAATCTTTAAAAAAAGTAGTATTGCGTATGTGAGAGTAATACCGCAGTTTTAGTTTTACTATAAATCTGAAAACATAGGCTACTAGTGAATAAACATAGAGATTTGCTCATCGATTTATTAATGGAGTATCAAATGCCTCAATGAATGTAATCAGTATTACGATAAAAGCAATCAATTTACTACCGTGCCCAACTCATGGATTCAAAAAGAAGAGTACGTAGTATAAAACAAAAATGAAAGGAAAATAATTAACTTTTACACAGCATCCCAGGTAGCACAAAAAAAACGTTTAAACGTTTTATAAACTTTTTAATCCGTTGTCACAACGTTAATAACCATTTTACAACCTTTAACAAGAAGTTCTGTCAAGAACTAAACGAGCCTACTTTCCCGTACATCGACATCAGCATTCTCGCATCTGATCATTATTCTCTTGATTATTTGAAACTGAAAATTATGTCAAACATACCTTTTTAGCACATAGAGCTGATTTCGAAACGCATAATATACCACTCTCATCAGATGAAATAGACACGTAAAAAGTAATTAACGAATAAATAAAGCTTTGTCGCACCTTTTAAAGAGTGCAACTGTTACAGTTCCTCCGTAGAAAAAAATCCTCCATTGTTTTCAAAAAAAAAATAATAATAATAAAATAAATAAATAAATAAATAAAAGTACAAAGAGCATCAAAACGTATTTTATCAAAGAAAGAAAAAAAAAAGAAAAAAAAACTCGTCCGTTAATAACATGTCTCGAATTTTACTTTTAATCGGTTGCCAGTTGTTAAATATAAATAAAGAATAAAATGTTCTCGTGAATGAAAAATTTTTGTTACAAAAAAAAAAACATCGCCTGCTAAAAAAAAAAAAAAAAAAAAAAAAAAAAAATAATAATAAATAAATAAAATAAAACAAATGAATAAATAAACAAAAAATCGTCTGCACAGTCAGTCATTTTTTTTTCTGAGCCTGCATTTCCGCCACGTTTGCGAAGTCGGAGTCGGAATCAAAGTCCTCACAGAAGATTACTCAGTAAAGTACTTTACAAACACTATTTATCAAAACCATTTTCTTACAAAGTTAGTTTGAAGGAAATCCGACTTTAAGTTCAGAATCAACATTCAACTTAAATTCCCCGTAGACGCCAATGTTAATTTTTTTTCTGAACGGTTCAATATTGAACGAAAAATGGTTCAAATCAAAAAGCGAAATATGGAAATGTATGGGAAAGCCTCTCCGAGATCTTTCAAACAAAAAAAAATTTATTCCATTCAGACGGTTCACTCAAAAGTTATTAGGTGGGGAAAGGTTGCTTGAACGGTTCAATGTTGAACGAAAAAATGCTCAAATGGAAAATTTAAATAGGGTAATGAAGTAACCTTGCTGAGATCCTTCGAACAAAAAAAAGTTTGTTCAAATCGGATTGTTCACTCAAAAGTTAGCACCGCGGGACAGGTTGTTTGAACGGTTCAAAGTTGAACCAAAAACTGTTCAAATCGAAAAATCAAATATGGCAATGAGCTGTACTCGCCGATATCTTTCGAACAAAAAAAAGTTTATTCCATTCGGACTGTTCACTCAAAAGTTATTAGTTGGGGAAAGGTTACTTGAATGGTTCAATGTTGAACCAAAAATGTTCAAATTGAAAATTTAAATACGGTAATAAAGTATCCTTCCCGAGATGCTTCGAACAAAAAAAAATTTGTTTAAATCGGACTGTTCATTCAAAAGTTATTAGGGGTGACAGCTTGTTTGAACGGTTCAATGTTGAACGAAAAATTGTTCAAATCGAAAATGTAGATACGGGAATGAAGTATCCTTGAAAAGATCTTTCGAACAAAAAAAAGTTTGTTCAAATCGGACTGTTCACTCAAAAGTTATTAGGTGGGGAAAGGTTACTTGAATGGTTCAATGTTGAACCAAAAATGTTCAAATTGAAAATTTAAATACGGTAATAAAGTATCCTTCCCGAGATGCTTTGAACAAAAAAATTTGTTTAAATCGGACTGTTCATTCAAAAGTTATTAGGGGTGACAGCTTGTTTGAACGGTTCAATGTTGAACGAAAAATTGTTCAAATCGAAAATAGATACGGGAATGAAGTATTTTTGAAAAGATCTTTCGAACAAAAAAAAGTTTGTTCAAATCGGACTGTTCACTCAAAAGTTAGCATCGCGGGACCGGTTGTTTGAACGGTTCAAAGTTGAACCAAAAATTGTTCAGATCGAAAAATCAAATATGGGAATGAGCTGTACTCGCCGAGATCTTTCCAACAAAAAAAAGTTTGTCCAAATCGGAATGTTCATTCAAAAGTTATTAGGGGGGGGGGACAGACAGACCGACAGACCGACCGACCGACCGACCGACACACAAATTCCCCATCTCAATACCCTACTTTCAAATTTTTAATTTTTCGATATTCAATTTACCTTTTTATTTTTTTAACTTGGCGATATTTTTTGGACTTGGCGATATTTTTTTTACTTGGCGATATTTTTTGGATTTGGCGACATTTTTTTTACTTGGCGATATTTTTTGGACTTGGTGATATTTTTTAGATGCATTAAGCTACTTTTAATACTTTTTTCGTCTTTCTTTTGTTTTTAACGGGAAAGTAGGCTAAAAAAGAAAAAAAAACTCGCCCGTTGATAAAATGTCTCGAATTTCATTTTTAATCCGTTGCCAGTTGTTAAATATAAATAAAGAATAAAATGCTCTCGTGAATGAAACATTTTTGTTACAAAAAAAATCGTCTGCCAAAAAAAAAAATAATAATAAATTCAATAAAACAAATGAATAAATAAACAAAAAATCGTCTGCACAGTCAGTCATTTTTTTTCGGACTGTTTACTCAAAAGTTATTAGGGGTGACAGCTTGCTTGAGCGGTTCAATGTTGAACGAAAAATTGTTCAAATCGGAAATGTAAATACGGGAATGAAGTATCCTTGAAAAGTTCTTTCCAACAAAAAAAAGTTTGTTCAAATCGGACTGTTCATTAAAAAGTTAGTATCGCGGGACCGGTTGTTTGAACGGCTCAAATTTGAACCAAAAATTGTTCAAATCAAAAAATCAAATATGGGAATGAGCTGTACTCGCCGAGATCTTTCCAACAAAAAAAAGTTTGTCCAAATCGGACTGTTCATTCAAAAGTTATTAGGGGGGGACAGACAGACCGACCGACCGACCGACACACAAATTCCCCATCTCAATACCCTACTTTCAAATTTTTAATTTTTCGATATTCATTTTACCTTTTTATTTTTTTCACTTGGCGATATTTTTTTTGACTTGGCGATATTTTTTAACTTGGCGATATTTTTTGGACTTGGCGATATTTTTGAGATGCATTAAGCTACTTTTAATACTTTTTTCGTCTTTCTTTTATTTTTAACGGGAAAGTAGGCTAAACAAGAAGTTCTGTCAAGAACTAAACGAGCCTACTTTCCCGTACATCGACATCGGCATTCTCGCATCTGATCATTATTCTCTTGATTATCTGAGACTTAAAATTATGTCAAATAAACCTTTTTAGCACTTAGAGCTGATTTCGAAAAGCAAAATATACCCCTTTCATCAGATGAAATAGACACGTAAAAAGTAATTAACGAATAAATAAAGTTTTGTCGCACCTTTTAAAGAGTGTAACTGTTACAGTTCCTCCGTAGAAAAAATCCTCCATCGTTTTCAAAAAAAAAAAAAAAAAAAAATAACAAAATAATAATAATAATAAAATAAATAAATAAATAAATAAAAGTACAAAGAGCATCAAAACACATTTTATCAAAGAAAGAAAAAAAAAGAAAAAAAAAACTCGTCCGTTAATAAAATGTCTCGAATTTCACTTTTAATCTGTTGCCAGTTGTTAAATATAAATAAAGAATAAAATGTTCTCGTGAATGAAAAATTTTTGTTACAAAAAAAAACATCGTCTGCCAAATAATAATAATAATAATAATAATAATAATAATAATAAATAAAATAAAACAAATGAATAAATAAACAAAAAATCGTCTGCACAGTCAGTAATTTTTTTTCTGAGCCTGCATTTCCGCTATGTTTGCAGAGTCGGAGTCGGAATCAGAGTCCTCACAGAAGATTACTCAGAAAAGTACTTAACAAACATTATTTATCAAAACCATTTTCTTACAAAGTTAGTTTGAAGGAAATCCGACTTTAAGTTCAGGATCAACATTCAACTTAAATTCCCCGTAGACGCTAATGTTATTTTTTTTTCTGAACGGTTTAATATTGAACGAAAAATGGTTCAAATCAAAAAGCAAAATATGGGAATGTATGGGAAACCCTCTCCGAGATCTTTCAAACAAAAAAAAGTTTATTCCATTCGGACGGTTCACTCAAAAGTTATTAGGTGGGGAAAGGTTGCTTGAGCGGTTCAATGTTGAACGAAAAATTATTCAAATCAAAAATGTAGATACGGGAATGAAGTATCCTTGAAAAGATCTTTCGAACAAAAAAAAGTTTGTTCAAATCGGATTGTTCACTCAAAAGTTAGCATCGCGGGACCGGTTGTTTGAACGGTTCAAAGTTGAACCAAAAATTGTCCAAATCGAAAAATCAAATATGGGAATGAGCTGCACTCCCTGAGATCTTTCGAACAAAAAAAAATTTATTCCATTCGGACGGTTCACTCAAAAGTTATTAGGTGGAGAAAGGTTGCTTAAACGGTTCAATGTTGAACCAAAAGTGTTCAAATTGAAAATTTAAATACGGTAATAAAGTATCCTTGCCGAGATGCTTCAAACAAAAAAATTTGTTTAAATCGGACTGTTCATTCAAAAGTTATTAGGGGTGACAGCTTGTTTGAACGGTTCAATGTTGAACGAAAAATTGTTCAAATCGAAAATAGATACGGGAATGAAGTATTTTTGAAAAGATCTTTCGAACAAAAAAAAGTTTGTTCAAATCGGACTGTTCACTCAAAAGTTAGCATCGCGGGACCGGTTGTTTGAACGGTTCAAAGTTGAACCAAAAATTGTTCAGATCGAAAAATCAAATATGGGAATGAGCTGTACTCGCCGAGATCTTTCCAACAAAAAAAAATTTGTCCAAATCGGAATGTTCATTCAAAAGTTATTAGGGGGGGACAGACAGACCGACCGACAGACCGACCGACCGACCGACCGACGCACAAATTCCCCATCTCAATACCCTACTTTCAAATTTTTAATTTTTCGATATTCATTTTACCTTTTTATTTTTTTAACTTGGCGATATTTTTTGGACTTGGCGATATTTTTTTTTACTTGGCGATATTTTTCGGACTTGGCGATATTTTTTAGATGCATTAAGCTACTTTTAATACTTTTTTCGTCTTTCTTTTATTTTTAACGGGAAAGTAGGCTAAAAACGAAGTGTGCTATTTGGGATTGTTTTAAAGTTTACTATAGACTAAGATGTACTTTCACCTGAGAAAATATAGTTTCTGCACTGCAAAAAATGAACTGATGTTTCTATAGTATAATGGCAGCCGAGGTTCCAAACTGTAAAATGCACAGTAATAAACAGTAAAACTAACAATTTTACAGTTTCGTACGGTAAAGTTAGCAATTTGACAGTTTATTGCGGTAAAATTTAGCTGTGCTATACTGTAGAAACAACAGCGTAATACTGGCAGCAGAGGTTTCAGTTTAAAACTGTAAAATGCACGGTAATAAACTGTAAAATTAGCAATTCTGCAGTTAACTACTGTAAAAGTAAAAAAAATATAGTTTATTGCTGAAAAGTTAGCAATTTGTGCAGTTTATTACTATAAAATTAGCTGCATTATACTGTAAAAACAACATTCATTTTTTACAGTGTGGGCCGATCATGTTGTTTTTAAAAGTATTAGATTTGGAGTATGATTGTGATGTCCGTTTCAAGTATATCACATAAAAAAACTTCCTTACCTGAGAAAAGTAATATTTTATGCTAACGTTGTAGATGCATTTTATAGAATGATTTTGGATCTTTATGCTGCCAACTTTAGTGTTCAATTAAATTACTCAGTTGTTGAGCGTCTTTATCCACAAATATTGCAGTGCAACTCTGGCATTGAAACCGCTATTTGATTTTTTTTTGTATACGCGTGTCTTGAACACGCTAATTTTTCATTGTACTTACCCTCACACGATTTTACCGAAGTATCGCAAGACAAAATTATCTATCAAATAGCTGGAGTTGCAAAACTTTAAAACGAAGTTTTCTCGTTTTGAACTGAATTGTAGTGATCACTTTTGCTTTAAGCACGGAAATATAATGACGGCATGACTAAATATTTTTGTAGGGGAATTCTAACAAGTTTTTGAGTCCATGTCACCAAGAGTTGTGCTTTGCCAAGCAAGAGGAGATATAACACAATATTTTAAGGTCTTGCAGGACTTTTTTTTTTTTTATCTCAGTGACAAAATATAAAAAGATGAAATGAGAAATCACAAAATGCAAAATGACGACCATTGGTAATATTTTAGAACATTTGTGTGCAATTGTGTTCATAAAATATTTAATAATAAGGTAATAAAGTATAATTTTTATTGATCAATGATTTAGTGTAATTGTTTTGCAGCATTTAAAACTAAATCCAGTACGACGCATTTTATCTATCACTAGAGTTACCTGCCACTGCTTTGTCCGTGGTCAAATTTAAACGAATATTGCTGCTGTCGCTGTATCCATAACTCCCGAAAAAAAGGTCTGAACTGCAAGAGCAATGAAAAGTTGAAGCGTAATTTCACCAAAGTTTGTAAAAGAAAAAAAAAAAAACATCTGCCTGGTCTGGTATGGGTCCCACACTACTTCCTTTTACGTGGTAAATTTCTTTGTAGATGCCTTAGTGTTAAAATAGTGCTAGGAGAGAGCAAGATAGCAATTCGAACATTTGCACCCATAGTTTGCCACGAAACAATGCAAAACAAATATTTTACAATGATTCATTTTCTAAATATCGTCGATTTTAACATCATTCAGTGGATTTTTCGCAAAATATTGCCAATAGCGCCAAATTGAACCCAAATTCAGAATTTTTTTTTCGCCAAATTTTTCGCCAACTTGGCGACATGTCGCCAAGTTGGCGTCAAAAACTTGACGACCAAAAGCTTGGCGATATGTCGCCAAGCAGTCGTGTCAATTCATCTGTATTGAAATTAAAACTGATTTACCCCAAAAAAGGGGTAAAACACCCCTTGGGGGCATTCGAATGCAACCACAAGGGGAGGTGCACAACTAGACTATCCTCAGAGCCTACATACCAAGCGAGAAGCTTCTACGGCGTTTTTGAGTTATGCGACCCACATACATACATACATACGCACATACGTACATACAGACGTCACGAGAAAATTCGTCGTAATTAACTCGGGGGTGGTTGAAAAAGGATTTTTCGGCTACTTATATGTTGGTAGGTAGATATGCACGTGCTGACAGGTCGAAAAAACTACTGAACATTCATTCGGGGGAGAGCAAAATCAAAATTTAGACTCAAATTTGAGTGATTTTTTTTCGCGATCATAATACTTCCTTTTCTTCGTAAAAGGAAGTAAAAACATCTGCTTTGTCCTCGCAAAATTGCTTTGTTTAACCTCTTTAGATAATATCTTAAATCACCGCAAGGTGGCTCATTCAAGCTCTAAAAATACGAATACGTTCTGGCTTGGCAAAATTTACCACATTTAACAATGCCTATAATGTTTTTTGGTACTTTTGTATTAAATCCACAGCAGCTACAAATTTGGAGGTTAAAAAAAGATTTAGCGGTTTATTTGGCGGGTTTTTTGGGGGGAGGGGGGGGGGGCGTAAGCAACTGCGCGCGCGTAGAAATAACAGCCGCAAAACAAAGAAAAAATGCCACATCTGTTTTAACCGCCAAATCTGTAGCTGCAGTGGAGAAAAAACGTGAGTACCTATTTTTACTTCCTTTTACGTAGTAAAGGAAGTATTGTGATCGCGAAAAAAAAAATCACTCAAATTTGAGTCTAAATTTTGATTTTGCTCACCCCCGAATGAAAATTCCTTAGTTTTTTTGACCTGTCAGCACGTGCATATGTACCTACCAACATATAAGCAGCCGAATTTTTTTTTTCAACCACCCCCGAGTTAATTACGACGAGTTTTCTCGTGACGTCTGTATGTACGTGTGTGCGTATGTATGTATGTGGATCGCATAACTCAAAATCTATATGTCGTAGAAGCTTCTAGCTTGCTATGTAGGCTCTGAGGATGGTCTAGTTGTGCACCTCCTCTTGTGGTTGCATTTGAATGTTCCCAAGGGGGTGTTTTACCCCTTTTTTGGGGTAAATCAGTGTTAATTTCAATGCAGACTCAAGTGATATGAATTGGCGCGACCACTTGGCAATATGTCGCCAAGCTTTTGGTCGCCAAGTGTTTGACGCCAACTTGGCGACATATCGCCAAGTTGGCGAAAAATTTGGCGAAAAAAATATTTTCTGAATTTGGGTTTAACTTGGCGCTATTGGCGATATTTTGCGAAAAATTCACTGAATGATATTAAAATCAGCAATGTTTAGAAAATTAACCATTGCAAAATATTTTTTGCATTGTTTCGTGGCAGATTAGGGGAGTAAATATTTGAATTGTTACCTTGCTCACTCCATGCACTTTTTTAACACTTAAGGCAACTAGTAAGAAATTTACACGTAAAAGGAAGTAGTGTGGGGTCCATACCAGATTTTTACTTCCTTTTTTACGTAGTAAAGGAAGTATTGTGATCGCGAAAAAAAAAAAAAAAATCACTCAAATTTGAGTCTAAATTTTGATTTTGCTTACCCCCGAATGAATGTTCCGTAGCTTTTTCGACCTATCAGCACGTGCATATGTACCTACCAACATATAAGCAGCCGAAAAATCCTTTTCAACCACCCCCGAGTTAATTACGACGAGTTTTCTCGTGACGTCAGTATGTACGTATGTGCGGATGTATGTATGTATGTATGTGGGTCGCATAACTCAAAAACTATATACCGTAGAAGCTTCTAGCTTGGTATGTAGGCTCTGAGGATGGTCTAGTTGTGCACCTCCCCTTGTGGTTGCATTTACATGTTCCTAAGGGGGTGTTTTACCCCTTTTTGGGGTAAATCAGTGAATGCAGACTCAAGTGATATGAATCGGCGCGACCACTTGGCGATGTGTCGCCAAGTTTTTGGTCGCCAAGTGTTTGACGCCAACTTGGCGACCTATCGCCAAGTTGGCGGCAAATTTGGCGAAAAAATTATTTTTTGAATTTGGTTTCAACTTTGCGCTATTGGCGATATTTTGTGAAAAATTCACTGAATGATATTAAAATCAGCAATACAGTGAACTCTCACTTATACACCGCCTCATTTATGCGCCTTTTTCACTTATACGACGATTTTAAATGGACCCAGCACATTCCATAGCAAAATAATGATAGTATCATTCGTTTATGCGTCGCTCTAAAGATAAATATTTCACTTATGCGCCGAATTTTCTGTAAAATGTAAAACAATGTATTTATTTTCTTTAAAAAATAAGCATTTTTCTTCACTTTCCTCTTTAATCTTTCGCCTTTATTGCTCACAGAAGGCATTTTTTCCGCATGAACAAGAGTTCGGAGAGGGACAATTACCTATTATGGATTGTTTTAAAGGGAACAGTTTGTAATTAGGTATGCTACAGTTTTTGTTTTCTCTTCATCATTGTAGTTACATTACAGTAATTGCCGAACCGTAGTAACATGTCCCTTTTCAAGAGAAACATTCTTATTCATTCTTTCATTAGAAACTATGTTGCGTTTTAGTCTTTAAAAATAGGTCTGTTCACTTATACGTCTCTCTCACTTATGTGCCTTTTTCTGTTGGTCCCTTGGGCCGGCACATAAGTGAGAGTTCACTGTATTTAGAAAATTAACCATTGTAAAACATTTTTTTGCGTTGTTTCGAGGCAGATTAGGGAAGTAAATATTTGAATTCTTACCTTGCTCACTCCAAGCACTTTTTTTAACATTTAAGGCAACTACTAAGAAATTTACACAAAAAAGAAAGTAGTGTGGGGTCCATACCAGATTTTTTTTAAATAATTTTCCATTTCGAGGAAATTTTAGTTTCAGTTAATGGCCTGTTTCATTTACTTGAAGATTTATTTTTAATATTAGTGGAACATTTAGAGAAATTATTACAACTTCGAGCATGCCAAATATGCAAGAAATTTGCCATCATTGTTTTTATTTTTGTCAATATTTAATGTTTTACAAAAATATTTAAAAAGAAATCAGCAAAAGTTTTGAGGGAGCTATAGTTACCTCAAAACTTTTGATGATTTACGGTCGTTTAAAATTTGTTTGGCGAATCTTTTTTTTTTTTACGTAATAAGACTTCTGAAATGATTGTGGTACCAATATCTTGAAGAACACGTGTAGAATTCTTTCGCAGTAATACTTTTGAGAATATTTCAATAACTGAGATTTTTGGCAGTTTTTTTCTTTCAATTGTCGCCAAATTTTTAGGCCATAAAAATCCTCTTCTTTTTCTAATTTTGCTTTTTAATGAAGCTTTCAACCTTTAGCAAATACTCGATTTATTTATTTTACGGATTATGTTACATGTTAATGCAGCATTTAAAGTAAAATTTGATTCGGCGAGTTTTTTTAATAGGAATTCCCATGTTATTCAGCAGCTGTTTTTCTTTGTTTAGTTGGTGCATTTTTTAAAACTTTCAATGATATAATTTAATTATTTAGCTGATTACTGTTCATTTCCATAGAAATTTTAGTCTTGCTTCAATCCTTGTTTCGGCTTATTTTTAAAAATCCATTAAAGAGACAAAATAATTCATGGTATCGCCAAAAGCCAGATAGGTAGTTTTAATGTGGCTTTGAAGAAATGAGGCAGCGATAAATAAAACAGAATAAACCTAGCAAAGATTAAAAATGAAGCAGAAAAATAAATGGGATTATTTACTTTGAAAACGAAATTATAGCACATGAAAAGAAACAGGCAATTGCCTTCACTTCAATCGCAAAAATTCCTTTGTAGTATTATGTTTTTATAAAAATACCGTAAGGAATATACAGTAATAACTTTTCAATCATCATTTATATTTAAACGTTATCCAACATTAGAATCCACCAACTTAATGCATTTTAATAATAATACTAGCTGCCAGGGCAGCTAGATTAGCTTCCTGCGGCATGTTGATGCATAACGTCCTCCCTCTCTAACTTTTACCTCATTCTGAAGTTTTATTTGATATAATTTAATGTTCATTCGATTTCAAGACGTACCACGAACGTGGCCCGGCGTTGCACGGGCACTTCGTGCCCTGAAAGTAGTGAGGAAAATGTCAAGAAACTACTCCCCGCCAAGGCGGCTCGCTAACAGGCGCTTCACGCCTTTACTTTTTTCCTGTATAAAAAAAATCATTCGAATTATTGAGATGCTTCGCGCCTTCAAGATGGTGAGGAAAGTTTTCAGTAAGTTCAGCTCAGGCGCGGATCCAGAGTGGGGTCATGGGGATTCATGACCCCCCCCCCCTTAACCGACCAAATATAGCAAAAAATTGCATTTTGGGACTTATTTTACGAAAAAACTGCCAAACCACCCCATTTTTGCACAAAAATTGCACTTTGACCCCCCCTTTCCGAAAATGACCCCCTCCTTAACCGAAGCTGGATCCGCCCTTGGTTCAGCTCGCTCAAAGGAGAAAAAGCAGACATTGATACTCAGTTTTTAATATAAGTAGATGGCTCTTCAACAAATGAATGTTTTCAAAATATTACAAGTAGCTAGCGATAAAAATACTATGTAAGTCGCCCGCTTATGAGTTTCGTGTTTGATTTAGTTAAGCCTTCATTCAAAATTCTCATTTTCATTTTTATTATTGTTTCATGGCATGGCAACCACGTTTTGCAATGCAAGAATGGATTTCATATTTAATCATTTATTAGGCTTAATCGCTTTAAACTTGACTACTTATTAATTGATATCTTCGCTAATTAAAATCGTATAATTATATAGATTGAAACTAATGAAGCTTGAAAAATTACCTATCTATCGGTACCTGGTTCGACTTTCAGTTCATTGGCGTTCAGGAGAAAGAAGCGTGACATAGAAAGATAGTTAGAAGGAAAGATAGTTAGAAAGAAAGATAGTTAGAAAGATAGTTAGAAAGATACTCAGTTTTTAATATAAGTAGATTAATCATCGCGAGTATATATCTTGTTCTTAAGATTTGACTGGATAAGATGGACTAAAAAAAATGGAGGAATACGTTGTGAATTATTTAGTTTTAATTAAATTTTAAAAAATCTAGGGCGAATTTAAAAATTTGGCGAATGAGGTGCATACTATCAGTATGCGGACTAATTTTGTACATATTTTCATAATCGTACGTTTCATAAATTTTCCAGGAGAATGTTTGACCCTCAACCCATGACGTCATCAAACTTTGATTTTATATCTATAGATTACTCATTAGAGAAACCAAGCCCAGTGAGTGCCATTGTCACCTTTTTGGCTTTCGTCTGGAACAAGATTCTATACTTAACTCATTAATTTTGTATGACAAGTTAATTAGGTGGCGTTTGCCTTGGCACTGGAAAATCCGCTAAACAAATCATTAAAGTGAATGGAAAACGAAGGGATGTGTAATTATTTATGTTTTATCACAATTTATTGTAATTAGTGATTTTATTAATAACTAGCTTAATACCCGGCGTTGCCCGGGTGCTTATTAATACAACATAGCATTCAGGGAAAAAAAGGTTGAAAGAGTTCTATTCATATGGGTATAAAATAATTTGCATCAATCTGTCTCTTTAGGTACAAACTTTGAAAAGAACTAAAATATTACAGAAAGTTAAACGTTTACAGAAAAATAGTCTTGTCAAAAGGTGAAGATTAAAGATAAATGTTGTCTGTGCTTTGCCGCGTCCACTGACATGGAATATATGCACATGGAAGTGAAAAAATTGCATCAATTTCACCCGCCAAATTTAAAATATTAACTTTTCTCTATTAATTGTATAGAGAACAAGTATACATACACTCATTTTTATAGATATAGATGATGATAAGCTATTTTTATGGAAAATATAAAAGAATATGCATGAAAAATTACAACTGGATATTTCAAAATATTTCTTTTGAAAAAAAAAAGTTTCATGTCTCTTATTCGTTTTCTGAAAAAACAATTTGCTGACTTATACTTCACGTTTTGTCTCTATGTTTTGATTAATAATACGCAAGATCGAAGTTTTTTTTTCAATAGTCTGTACAACACGTAAGGCAAAATTTTACAGCAAAATATGTCAGCTATTTTTAAAACTTCAAAATACAATTGATTGAAAATAAAAGGGTCAGTCATAACATTTTGCTTGACTTTCCTCCAAATAACTTCACATAACAATTTATAAGTCTTACATTTTATGCAAAATAGTTTTCTGGCATTAACTGTAACGTTTGAGCACGAAGCATGGTTGGTTCTACATTTTTTAAGACATTATAAAGAAATTTTCTTATCAAAAATAAAAGATATCTGGTTTTATAGAAATATTTTCAAGTCAAAAAAAGTTGGTAAGTCAATTAACACGACATAGTTTTCTAATTTATGTCGATTAAAAGTAATAAAATGACTAAATTTTGCATACTAGATTGTTTGAGAGGTCTGTACAGTGCAGTAGAAAGTTTTCGGAACTACTTTGATATACCCCCCTAAGTCGAAAATTTGGCGACTTTTTTCTTTCGCCAAGCAAAATACCTGTTTTTACTGTTGCCACAAAACTTTTATAAAAAACTCAAAAAATGGTACAAAATGCAAGAAAATACTAAATTTGGCAACAACAAAAACCTAAAAGCTGAAAAAAAAACCTAAATTGGCAACACCAAAATAAGAAACAGCAACCCTAAAAAGTCCGTAGGGAGTGCCAGATTTGGCACGTAATTTTTTTTTTTTTTTTTTTTTTGGGGGGGGTATATCAAAATTATACCAAGTTTTCTTAGGCTTTGTAACGTTTTGGCTACTCTGTTTGTTAGTTGATTGAAACAGAGGATGCAAGTAAAATACTAGCATATTTATTTCTACAGTATTTACAGCTATGTTACATAATTTGTATAAGTAGATATTTTGAACACTGCGTGACAAGCATGACCATCTTGTCCGCTCTCCTCGAGTCTTCTCCCTTCTTCTCGACTCCCGGCCTTCTCGGGGGGCCCCCGATCGCTAGGTTTATCAGACCGTCTATGTTTATCAGAGAATGATGAAAGTTATTACCGTTCTCTTGTCAGAGGGTTTATCTCCCCTCGAATTTATGTGCCGAATAGTGTCAAAACGTTTATCCTGCCTCAAATTTATGCGCAGAATAGTGTCATGCATGTCGCTTCACACCAAACAGGAATTCTCGCTGGGCGCAACAAATGTCAACCATTTGCCATTTTACTGTGGTACACAAAAAGCACATGGCGGGGTTTCTTGGAAAACGAACACTCGTTGACTATTTGCTCGCATTCCTGAGAGTTCCTCGCCTTTGATGTTAAGAGATACACAACAGCGTGTTTACGTCTGAAGGTTTCCCTGCGTGAGGTCCAAGTTTTTGGTAGCCTAAGGAATTTCTATATAGCACAGGCGATGATAACACAAAACAGACATGTGAAAATGGCGCGCCAGTACAGCTCCTTCCCCCTTAGAAAAACTTTTCGATAGAGCGAAAAGTTGTAGCTAAACACTTGACACAATGCACATACAATAAGTGAGATTCACTATGGCTTAAAAACAGAACTTTTGTCATCAGTACCCAACTAAATCTTGAGTTGTAATTGATTTAATAAAAACTTATAAAATTACAATTACACATTTGAAAATTTTACTTTTAACAATAACAAAAACCAATGCAAAACTTATAAGGGAACGCCCTACAACGACATATAAAAAAATATTGCATAATTTATAAAGTAATACATTTTCAAATAACCAAAATAAAAAAAATAATCTACCTCCACCATGTATTCCCATTGTGAACATAATATTAAATCAAACATTGAATGAGTACAGAGCAATTAACATAAATAAACAAAAGAAAACAAAACTTTACTCATCGACTGGGCTTCTGCTGAGACTGTCAGCATTTTTATGTAATTTCCCTGCCTTATGTTTAACCTCAAAATTATAAGGTTGCAGAGCTAGAGCCCAGCGCATTAATCTTGGGTTTGTACTAACATTCGATTTTAGCCAGACCAACGGGTTGTGGTCGTTGACTACTAGAAATTTATTTCCGTCGAGGTAATAATGCAGCCTTTTTATCGCAAACACGATGCTTGCACATTCCCTTTCAGTGGTAGAATACCGTCTTTCTACTTCAGAGAACTTCTTACTTAAATAAATTATGGGATGCTCTTCCCCATTGTCATCTAGTTGACTTAATACTATTCCCATACCTATGTTACTGGCATCTGTCTGCACGATAAACTCCTTCTCAAAATTAGGCGCGTACAGAACGGGTTTGCTAGTTAGTTTTTGTTTTAACTCTAGAAAAGCCTTTTCGCATTCAGCCGTCCAAACTATTTCCCCCTTTTTGACCTTCCCTTTTAACGCATCAGTAAGGGGAGAGGCAATTGCCGAGGAATGATTTATGTAATGGGCATAGTACCCCACAAGCCCGAGAAACGCTCGGATTTGGGTTTTGGTTTTGGGAGTGGGGAAATCTAAGATGCTTTGAACTTTGGCCTCTGCAGGAGTGCGTATCCCGTTACCTACGATGTGTCCTAAATATTTTACCTCTCTTTGAGCAAATTTGCACTTGGATGGTTTGATAGTTAGTTTCGCTTTTGAAATTCGATCTAAGACCAATCCTATTTCCTGCAAGTGTTTTTCCCAAGTGTTCGAAAATATAGCAATATCATCCAAATAAGGCACGGCAAAACCTTCGTAACCCGATAATAATTCACTCATCAACTTGGAAAAGAAATAAGCACCGTTTTTAAGCCCAAAACTCAAACGTAAAGGTCGATAAGTTCCAAAAGTGGTACAGAACGCAGCATATCTTTGCGCATTCTTGCTCAACGGGATCTGCCAGTATCCTTTGGCCAGATCTAAAATCGTAATGTATTTGGCAGCTGACACTTTCGCGACGCGCTCTTCTATGTTCGGCAGAGGAAAATACTCGGTTCTTATGATTTCATTCAAGCGACGATAATCGATACAGGGTCTCGGATCCTTCCCTTCGGTTTCGACTAGAATTATAGGAGAGGTATAGTCTGATTCACCGACCTCAATAACTCCTAATTTTAACATTCGCTGAATTTCGTCCTTTAAAATTTCATTTTGGCGATGCGATACACGGTAAGGTTTCGATCTTATTCGTTTATCGCTAGTAAGTTCAATATCATGTTCCACTAGATCGGTTAACCCAGGCTCATTGGAAAAGCATTTAGAATAACGGTTTAGCAATTGGTTCAATTGAACGATTTGGGAATCTGATAAATTTTCATTCAATCCGTTTGTTTCAATTATTTCCTTAAAATCATAAACCGTAGAACTAGTATTAGTCAAATAAGGAATGTCGATTTCTTGATCTATCAAATTCTTGTCATCTACCGTTATTAATAAATTTACGTATTCTGCCCGCTTATAATACGGCTTTAACATATTAATATGGTAAATTTGAGACCGTTCTCTTTTTCCGGGGATTTCCACTAAATAATTAGTTTCCGATATCTTGCTGCGAATAACTCCGGGGCCAATCCATCTAACGGATAATTTATTAGGTCTATTGGTAGCCAGGACAAGAACTTGGTCCCCAACATTGAATTCTCTTTTTACCGCGTTTTTATCGTACCAAACTTTCCGCTTGATCTGCATTTCTTCTATTCTAGCGGCTGCTACTTCTTGGCATCTCTTTAATCGATTGATTAAATTAAAAACATGTTCGGTTACTTGGCTACTTGCCTCCTCCGGCTTTACCCATTGTTCCATAACTAACGTTTCTGGAGTTCTAAGATTTTTTCCATAGACCAATTCGGCGGGCGTATACCCCGTACTTTCATGAGTCACGGTACGCAAGGCCAAGAGAATGGAAGGTAGGTGCCTATCCCATTCGGAACCGAATTCTAAACATAATGATCTCAATAACCGCTTGAGGGTCCTGTGGAACCTTTCTATTACATTGCTTTGCGGATGATATACTGAGCTGTGTCTAACAATTATGCCAAATCTTTCAAAAAATTCGGTCGTTAGCGCACTTGTGAAAGATTTCCCTTGATCGCATTGTACTTCCCTTGGAAAACCTGTGCGACTAAAAATGTTTAAAAGGGCATCTGTTACAGAAACCGAACCAATATCAGCAACAGGTAATGCTTCGGGGTATTTTGAAGCTAAACAAATTGCTGTAACGAGATATCTATTACCGTTTTCAGTGATTGGTAAAGGCCCACAACAATCAAAATTTATTTTAGTGAAAACCTCGTGAATAACGGGCACTAACTTTAGCGGAGCCTTTTTTCGGTCATTTGGATGCCCTGTTTTTTGACAAACATCACAAGTTTTAACAAATTCATCCATCTCTTTAAAACAATTCGGCCAATAAAAATATCGGCTCAGTTTATCTTTAGATTTAGTGCTCCCCAAATGTGCGGAAGTGGATTCATGGCACAGTACCTTAATATGGTTTCGCAACTGAGTCGGTATTACCAATAACTTTATAGTGTTCCCAAACCGATCTTCCTTAGTCTTGAAAAGCAATCCCTTCTCAAAGGAGTATACTTTTTTCACTGTTCCCGTTTTTTGATTCAAAGCTTGGTCAATTAACTCCTTAATTTCGGGGCATTCCTTTTGCGCTTTCATGAATTGCTTTTGATCAACCTTTAGCAGCGCTAATTCTGGGAAATTCTCCTCCGCTGGAGGGATAGAGACCTGCTTTTCTACTCCGGGAGCAGTATCTAGTATGCAGTAATTCTCAGAAACGGGGGGTTTTCTTCTGAGTCTGCTACAGGAGATTTAGGTTCGGAATTATCGCTTTCTTGTCGGATTTTTTTTTGTTTTCGACCGCGTTTGAACGGCGTTTAAGGATTGTACGGTGGGAAAATCGTAACCATTTTTCTCCTTGATTAAGGCTGCGGTTCTGTTTCCTAGCAGATACCTATCTTGGTTTAATTGATCCCCGCAGACGGCAGCCTTAGTCGTGAGTGTACCAAAAGAACCGGTAATCTCGACAACAGCTAAGGGTAGGCATATCAATTCTAAACTTAATGGTTGTCTTATCCAAACATTCTCTCCGCAGAAACTAGACGGAAGCACATACTTAGAACTTACTAAGTCTATTGTCGCCCCAGTGTCTCGAAGAAAATCCAGAGGTTTCCCATTTACGAATCCTTTATCCATGTACGTGGTTAAGAAATCTGCCTGTTTTTCCGCCCCAATACAATTAATTGACTCCGTTTCATTTTCTTTCCTCAGCTTAGGACAAGCAGGCTTAATGTGACCGACACCGTTGCAAAAATAACAACGTGGTGCAGCACGTTTCTCGAAATCTTTCCGAATTTGTAAGCTAGGAGTATTTACAGACGTAGATGCCTGATTTCCTTCCCCCCTTTTACTCCATTTTTCTTTAGAGGTAGCGTTCCCGGCTGAAGGTTTATCATTCCTCGCTATTTTATCTTGAGATTTTGGTTTGGTTTTTCGGGCTTCATCATTATTATCGAAGTGTTCCGCGAGTTTAGCCGTTGCTTTGAAACTAGACCAGTCGTCTATAAAGTGGGTTTTCATTTCCGACCCTGCACGTTTTTTCAATTGATCAACTACCATGAGTTCTTTTAATTTATCAAGACTATCTATTTCTAGCCCTGTTAACCATTCGTTCAAATAATTTGTTAGCTCGAAGGTAAAGTCTTTCCACGAACTCTCGGGTTTTTTTTTGATGTTGAACAAATTTTTGTCAGAACACTTCCGGACTTAATTTGTACCTCTTCAACAGTACCCCTTTTATGTGACTGTAATCTGAAGCCACCTCTTCGGGTTCCCGAGCAATCAATTGAACGATGTCTAAAGGCAACAAACTTAACAAATGAGCAACCCAATTTTCCACTGGAATTTCAGCTCTCCTCGCTTGTCGCTCAAAAATGACTAGGTATAGACTTATATCTGACTGTTTGGCATCAAACTCTGGAATTAATTTCTTAAGATTTAAGCACGAAGCATAAGATGAAGGGGTGTGAAAATTATTATTTTCTATTAATGCTGGGTTTTCGTTTCTTAGTTTTAACATTTCTAGCTCATGCTGCAATTGCATTTCCTTTTCTTTTAAATAATATTCCCTTTTTTTTTCTTGTTCAGCCTTTTCTAACTCCTCTAATCTTAATTTTTCTGCCCTTTCTAACTCCTCTAATCTTAACCAGTAAACTGCGGGTAGTGCTGTCCCAAAAAGGGTCAATTTATGTGTAAACATTTTGAAGAGCTATGTTCACTTCCCAGCAATACACGTTGCTACCCCCTTCAATTTTCAAAGGAACTTATGCCTCGTTAAACAAACCATTATGGTGATCCAGCTCCAGACAGCGAACTAAAGAATGGGCGTAACGCTCTCTCCGAGGGCTGGAGGGGAATGGTGACAATGACAGCTAGGATGCTTGGAATTTGCTTTCTTTTATTCTGTGGCACGTGCTACTCGAAGTTGGAAACCAGAAAACCTTAGCTTTATTAGAGACTGTTTCTAAAAATGATATCATGAAATTCCGCTGCAATACCTTCTTATATGGGCGATTCTCTGTAAACTCGTCATTTATCACACGAAATCTGTCCGGGCACGGTTTTTTGAAATATTCGTATAATTATAAAACGATTTCTCAGAAAATGAATCTATTACTTTGGTTTGAAACAGGGCCAATTGAAGTTTGTGTTTTTCTGATTCACCATGATAGGGGGTAAGTCCCCCGCCTAGTATAGGGGACTGTGCCAGGTGACTGTGTTTTTGCTCTTTGTTGCGTAATATCTGCAAAACTAATGGAACATAATTAATTACGAGACTACCTATAAATTGAGGCACAAATCGTGGACATAATAACTAATATGTTTTATAATTAAATTAATTGATATTAATAAAATCACTTCCCAGAGGACTGTTTTCGCAACGACCCTGATGCATACTTTCATCACAAATGTGGCTCTCAAACTAAGCAAAGTAGCGTTTCAACACCGTTCATGACGATTTCGGAAAATTCACACTGATTACTTTAAACTTCATGCCAAAAAGAATTTGCAAAAGTTATAGATTTTTCGTATTACAGCCTTGAATTTGTTGCAGGGGACTGTTTGAAAAAACTCCGGACAGAATTTACAAGACAATTTTAAGTTTTAGAAAAACATAATTATACCTTATTTCATAAGAAAAATATAGCTTCATTATTCTATTTTTAAATATTAATTGCCAAATTTATGTAGTGTTAATAGGTTTTCTGAAATACTATCTTTAACAGTTAGACTATGGGATTGGGACAGCCAGGGGACTGTTTTTGGCGCTTAGATAATTTCTAGAAAAAAAAATTAAAGTGTTATCACTCCAAATACAATTGGGCCACAAAGTATTAATGCTTTACTTGTATTAAGAGCGATAATTACTTTATTACACTTTATTAGTTTTAAAATATTTAGTCCGGACAGCCAATTACCAGTTTACAGAGAATCGCCCATATTCAGATGTCATCTGTCCTGCCATTCCCAGTTTAGTTATAAATCGAATTTTGCAATTCAACTTTGAAGTTGCAGTCAATCGGATGAATTAAATCTAGTTTGTTATTATTAAAGAAATAACTTTCCTCTATATTGAAAATGAAAAATTAACTTCTTTATATGCCACGAACTGGATTACCGTAAAAACAAATCGTCTGCCCAATGCATGATTTTAATTTTAAACCAATTAAGAGTTGAACGAAAAAAAATGAAAATTGGTTTACATTAATAAATTAGTTAATCGGAACATGGAATATTATTAATGTAAGAAAGTTCTATATTTTTTTCTCTTTATTTTTCTTTTCTTTCTTATTTTATTTATTTATTTTTTCCTTCATGCACCAATGTGTTCATTTTTCAAAACGATTTTTATGAATTTCTCCACAAGAAAGGATTTAAAAGTTGAAAGAATTTTATTCCAGCTCGGTTACTAACTACTCCTGACTGATGAGTTCCAAATAAGGAGAAAACTGCGGTCTCAGGATGTCCTGTCCGAGCTGTGTGTAAATTTGCTAGTCGATAGTTCCCGTTTTTTCTTTTGTTCACAAAGTTTCTATATTGTCTTGTGCACGAGCATTTTTTTTTTCTTCTTTTCTGCGGGATATCTACTTCTGCTTCCGTTACTAGCCCTTTATGTGGTAAGAAAATACCCCAGATGTCCTCCAGTAGGAGTTCTGATAATATGTAGAGGTTATAACTACTATTAGTTTGTGTTTGTGAAATCAGCTTATTGAAATATTCTTCGTTCAATAATACATGATTTATATAAGTTTTGACTGGATATTTAGTTCAAGGCCTCTCATTACTGTACTAGACTCACTATAATATTAAAAAAAAAATGTGTCACTATAACGCGGTTATAGTACAACGGCAGGGGGGAGGGCAAATCCCTCAATACTATAGGTACAACGGAATTCTACTATATAACTGGATGCAAACTATTAAAAACTTCAAACAACATTCAACTCAGTTCTAGTGCTTACATTTATAACTCAACAACGTATACACGGACAAAATTGCCCAATTTGGGAGATTCACAATGCATATTCATCTGAAATGAAATCTAATCCAAACTTTATTTAAATTTTAAAGGAAAAAAAATCAGCCACAAAAACTATTGAGCCATGTGAAAAGTGGAGCGTATAGAAGAATGAAAATATGTGAGAGATATGTGATGAGTAAATATAAAACTTTGTTTGAAAATGAAAAGCCCTTCAACTGTGCCCTTCAACACGTGCATCACTTACTACTAAAATATTTCTGAGGGTTCGCCCTACATAACGTGATGATTACGGAATGAAACTATTGGAACTGAGTGTAAAGACATCTTGGAGATGTGCTAATAACTAAACTCTAGTAATGGGGTGTATTGGAGATCTGGATTTTTTTCGCATATATTATATATCTACACTTTATTTCCGAAGCTTTCAACCTTGACTTCAAATTCTTAAATATTTGAGTCCAAATAACCATTATCAGTGGTATCCACTTTTAAACAATAAATAAGTAAAATAAAGAAAAATTAAACTCTTTAAAGGTGTGTCTTCTACTTGACTTCCAAAAATGAACTAGTTTACTTATTAGCATTTTTATTGTGTTTATTTATTATTAATAAAAAAATTCTTTCATAACGAGGTGTATTTAGAATGTTAGCTATAAAATAAGAGTTAGTTACATTTTTTACTAACACATGTTTGATGTTTTACAGAGTGTGTTAGTGTTTTCCTCTTTTTATTTAGTTATTTTGAGGAGACGTTAGTTAACACATAGTGCTATCCAGAGCGGAGTACGAGGAAGTCTCTCCTCCTGCCGCTAAACATATATGTGTAGGAGAGTATCATTTATGTGCTGAAATGAAAGTTTTTCAAATGTCTTAATACTACTAGTAATTATGAAAAACCATATGTACTGAAACGTATTTTTTCGACAACTATACCTCATAATTATAATTAATTAATAATAAATAATTACTTAATAAATGCAATAAAAATAATTGCTTTGATGTATGTGCTGAAATGTAAATCTTTCATTGATTATTAATGTTTTACACTCTACTCGTAATTTTGAAAAATCGTATGCTTTGACACCTATTTTTTTGACAACTATATTTCATAATTATAATTAAGTAATTTTTAACAATTGTAACACTGAAACGTATTTTTCCTACAAATATATTCTATAATTATGATACATTAATTAATAAATAATGAACAATTACTTAATAATTGCAATAAAAATAATTGCTTTGATGTATGTGCTGAAATGTAAATCTTTCATTGATTATCAATGTTTTATACTCTACTCGTAATTCTGAAAAATCATATGCTTTGACACCTATTTTTTTGACAACTATATTTCATAATTATAATTAAGTTCAGATTAATGTAAATAACAATGATAAGGAGCGATGTTTCGAAGACTTAATTAGAAATGTTAAAAATTGCTATGAAAGTCACAGATGGGTACCCGGTTATTGACGCTAGGGTTACAGAAAGTCTCCTGAACATACAATAGGAAATTTCCTATTGTAAATAAAATAAACTCGATATAAACTTTCTATCTTTCATCTTCTCTTGTATGATAAATTTCGAAACATGGAGCAGGACACAGGCCAACTTCACATTTCGCGCAATAGAATCTCGTTTCTCTTCTTATTTTCTTTCCATTATCTTTCTTCTTGGAACAGCAAATGACGCAGCATCTTGTAGGTTCGGCTCTTTTCTCCGTGGCTGGAATTTTACGGGGGAAATGTCGCTCGGTAAATCTTAGGGGGTTTTCCATCTTTTTTGAACTAACCCTTTTACGTGATGTGCTATTTGCATGCTTCTCGATAATACTTCTTGCCAGTTTCAAACGAAAATCCAAGTGATCTAATGATCCACCATTTTTCTTATATAAAATAAAAGAATTCCAAATCGTCAAATCCAATAAATGAAAAAATATTTTTTTGTAATACTTCTTCTGCCGCTTTCGTTTCGCTGAATAATTGGAAGTGCACGCGTCCATTTTGTCCACTCCACCCATTGTTTGGTTGTAATCAACAACTGTCGACGGTTTCTGTTTCAACACTTGCTGCTCGTACATTTTCGGCAAGACATCCGTCATCTGAGCCGAGTGAATAGTGCTGATCATGGAAACAACTCTTTTGTCCTTCCATTTTAATGCTAGCATTTTGCCCTTCTAATATGCTATTACGTTGTTTTTTTTAATACTTTCAGATTTGAATGCCGTAGGAAGGTTTTTCCGGTTGCACTTCAAAGTTCCATACACGTCCGTCTTATTCTGTATCATTAGCTCCGTCAGTTCAGGGGAATTATAATAATTGTCCATAATTAGACAATGGCCTTTATTCAGAAAATTTTCCATCAGGCTCATTACGCATTTCGTAGAAAATCCGTAGCTTGAGTAGTTTAAATCAAAGTCGGTATCCTTTCCGATGTAGATAATTGCATTACCTATATACCCCGACGAGGATTCACACAACATGAAAATCTTTATCCCGAAGCGGGCACGTTTACTCGGTATGTACTGTTTCCATGCTAGTCTTCCTTTGTACAGTAGAAGAGACTCGTCTATGCAGATATCCCTCTCAAGATTGTAGTACTGTTTGAATTTGGAAAATATATGCTTAGAGATAGCTTCAATTTTTTTCAATTTCATTTTTTCATTCCCTTGAACTTTGTTGATTTCATTTACGTTAGAAAAATGCAAAAATTTCATGATCAGACGAAATCTTTCTTCGGTCATTGATCGGTGATAAAATGGGGTCTCAATCAGCGGATCTTTTGTCCAATACATTTCTATTTGTGGCTTAGGAGTGATACCCATTAGAATGTTCAGAGCTAAAAAATATAGAAGTTCTTCTTTTGAAATTTCTTTCCAAGATAAACATCGAGATCTCGGTGTTATGTTCTCATTTAGAAGAAAATGATCGGCAAAGTTGTTCGTTTCTTGAACTATAAAATTTAGGATTTCGTCATCAAAAAACTTTGAAAAGTATTCCAATGGGTTCTCTCCATCAACCACATCAAACGTCAGTCCTGGTTTTCCTTGGAAATTAAATCTTGGAGGCGCTGCGGGGCAATTATTCAAATCAATTTTGCACCATCCTCGAGCATTAGATAAATTGTCATCCACCATATTTTCTTCATCAGAAGATTCTTCGTCATCCGAATAAATACTGTAATCAGAGCTGTCGTCGCCTGAAAACTCCTCGTCTGACATAATAACACTTCTAAATATTCTCTAAGAAGTAAATGCATAGGAAACTAAACGCATCGAATGCTCATCGAAAAATGATATCCTTCTCTTATACGTAGATAACATTTCAGGTCTAATATGTGAAGTACGCATGTGCCGTTCCAATAACCAGTATACACCTTATCAGCAGGACAGACAATTGATTTCACCCATGAAAAGGAAGAGCAAGAAAATAACATCCTTTCAAAACAAAAACTCATCTATTGTAAGAGGATTAGCATTGAAATTCATGCTTTTACCCGGAAATGCTCCTACTATTCGAACTCGTACTTCGAAAAAATTCTGGGTTTTGTTTGTATAGAACCTTTATTTTTTGTATAGGGGTCTCCAACCTTTTTTACTCAAGGGAAATATTGTGAATTTTTGGAGGCGAGGCGGGACAACAATATTTCAGTTCAGATGGCTTTCGTTACTTACTTTTTGTTTATTTTTGTATTTATTTATCCTGAGTATTAAAATAAGCTTAAAAATAAAGTTTGAAACAAAGCAGTACTGTCAATGACAACATTTTTACTGATTCTTACCTATTTTCTTTCAAATCTTCAATCACTGTGCGGCCAAAAAAAAAAAAAAAACTTTTCAAAAAGCTTCTGACACTATTTTGACTTATTCTTATGTAAAATTACCAACTGAATCCGAAAATTACCACTGTTTCTTCCCTATACGTACCAACCAATTTTTGTAGAAACGCCCCTTTGTTTTTCCATTTTTTCTTAGTTTCAGTGCTGTTATTTTAATTTGGAGGAGAAAGGAGCATTATATTAACCTCTAGCATCAGTTTGGAGGGCAAGAGAGACGCATCAATTAAATAGTGAACACCGATAACAAAAAATTTTACTTGGGGGAATCGTGGCCCATAAAATGTTTCAAAAATCATTAAAAACGATTTTTTCTTCTGGATTTTTAGAAAGACTTTTTTTTTTTTTTTTTTGTACAATCAGAGTATAAGAACATCACATATAACTCCTATGTCGAAAAAAAAAATAAATAAAGAAAAAAAAAATTGCGTTGTGAAAAAAAAAAATAGACAGAAAAAAAAAAAAAAAGAAAACCGTTTTGTGATTGTCGCAAGTTGCATATGAGTTGCATTGCAGGTCTTCGGTAAAGAAGACACTTTTCTGGCTAATTTTTATGTAAAATTATCCCTCGAATTACAATATGACAACCCCCCTCTCTCCCTCATCATGCCTCCCCCCCCCCCCATTTTTACTTTCTTTCCAGTTTTCTGGCTTTGAATCGGGGAATAGGGATGGGGGAGCAAAAGTGGGAGACGGTGGTCATATTTGAGTTCAAGAGGCATTTTACATAAGAATCAGCCAGAATAGTGTCTTTTTCATTGAAGACCTGTGATGCGACTCATGCAATGTGTGACAATCACAAAAGTGTTTTATTTTTATTTCTTTCTTAATTTTTTCGAACAGAGGAGCTTTGGAGCAGGGCTTACAGTATGATTTTATGCACACACACACACACACACACACAAAGCAACTTTTTTTTTTAAACAAGAAAAATATCATTTTTGATGGATTTTGAAATATTTTTGGAGGTACAACATCCCAACTTATTAGGGGGGAAATTTCCGTTTTTGCTATCCGAGTTCACGATTTTGACTGTTGAGTCTTTCTTGCCCTTCAAAAAGTAATTTAGCGGTTAATATAATGCTCCATCACCCTCCAAATAAAAATAACTGCTCCGAAATGCAGAAACGAGGGGGGGGGGGCGCTTCTAAAAAATTGGTTCATATAAAGGGGGAAAACGGAGGTCATATTGCTAAAATCTAAATTTTTTACCTTTTATTTTGATTTTTTACCTTTTATTTTCATGGTTAAACATCTAAAGTTATAGAAAAATCTGATCATAATTATACATTAAACTGATTGGAATCAATTGTAACGTACTATATTTGACACATAGCGGAAAAAAAATTAATAATGCAACAGTTCTAATATCACATTTGCGAAAATATTAAAAGTAACACATATCTAAAAAGAAAAATACTTTACATAAACGTTCTTTAGAGTAAATCAACGTATTCGGAATTTTCGGTTGAAATGATGGTACTTATTTAGCCCAATGGTACCGATTTATTCAACAATTTCTAATCGCTTGCTAATATTGCAATTTTTTGAGTTTTTCTTTTCTTTTCTCTCTCTCTCTCTCTCTCTCTCCCTGTTTTTATGGCAGAGAAAATTTGAAAATTTATTCTACGAAACTTAGTTGTGTCCTTCTGTATGTCTCGAAAATTTTCAACGCATTCCCTGATTTGTCTCTAAAGATAAATAAGAATCAACTTAATAATAGTTACAATAATACTAATAAAAATAATAAAAAGAGAAAAAATACGGCATGTGATGTAACTCTCATATTATAGGTTGAGTGTAATCTATTCCACTGGTCATTGTCTAGTGACCCTTAAAATCACTATGGATGGGATACTGGCGCGATAGTTATTGTAATAATTAAAACGTTACTTTTACATTAATTTTAGTCCGAGATTTCTAATCCAGATCCTTCTTTATTTGATAGTTAATTATAATGGAAATTAAATTTTCGGTTTGTAACATCGTGCGACAACGTTGATTTTTAGAAACTAGTTTTCATCGAAAAATACATAACTTCTGAGTAGACAGCCATTTTAGGTAACGGAGCACGTGGTACTTATTGACACTTCTCGAACTCGAACACGTGTGCCAGGTTCAGTGAGTGGAAACAAATTTGACTGACAATTGAAGCCCATCTGATCGCGGTTGCTCCTTTATCAGGATTTATCTTAGAACACACGCAGGGCGAGCAGGGGAAAGAAACCCAGAGTACTGCGGGAAAGCCCTCTGCCCCTACTCCAGGCGCTCGGGCTACACAGCTAATGGCACATAAACCTCACCCCGAGCTCAGCTCGGGCAACGCAGTTAACTGGTTAACTTTTCTGCCATTTCCTTATCTGATTTCCTAGTAGAAATTATGTTTTCGTATAGGACCCTGACAAAATCTAAATCTTCTTCATAACTTGCAGAGCTCGTGATGAGATTTTTGATTTCGATAATTGTCATTTCTACGGTCGCAGTTACCCCTAGATTTTCTGCAAGGATTAGCAAATCCTGCTTTATTCCTTTTCCCAGGAAAGCCATTTATAAAGAATATAATAACAAAACAAAAAGAACAAAATAGCAATAACTACAGAATTAATGAGTAAGTCAACCAATTATATTATTGTATTCTCAAAACAATTTACCTAAAGTTAATATGCATACAATGTTCCCATATAAGATCTGCACTGTTATACATTCAACTAAGTAAATTTAACTAAGACTTAGCTATACATTTAAGACATTGCACTAGTTAATTTCACAACTCAAGAAAAAGTATAAAGATACGCACATACCCAATGGTTCCTGAGCGATTTTTTTCTTTGGCTATTATTATTATTATTAATTTTTCTTTTGGCTTATCCAATTTATTTTTGACAGGATACTCTTCGGCAGTATTGCCCACACAAGCACAGAGCACAACACAACACAACACAAGGTGTCGCGATTTCACAAATTTCTTCGGCAATGTTGCCCACACACACAGCACTACGCTTGAGAAGACTTTGCAATGTGGTCAAGGGTGACCACCTCTAAGGTAGCTCAGGATGAACTAACTTCAAAATCGATCAGGATGATCTTTCTTTTTCAGCCGGATGGCTAATTTCACACTATGGTCAGGGCGACCAACTTCAAGGCAAATCAGGATGATGTCGCCTTAATTCCTCCGCCGGATGGCTCCGTTCAAAATCTGGTCAGGGCGACCAACTTCAAGACAGATCAGGGTGATCTGAGCTTAGTTCCGTAACCGGATGGTTACAATTTCAAGGCGAATCAGCTTGATATCACCTTTCTTTTCTCAACCGGATGGCTCCGTTTAAAATTTGGTCAGGGCGACCAACATCAAGACAGATCAGGGTGATCTGAGCTTAATTCCGTAGCCGGATGGCTATTTTCTGGAACAATATTGATCAGTTTGATCAATACAAACACGACCCGCCAAGACAGACTCGTGACGTGAAAGTTCCAGTTTCGTTATCAAAGGAGTTTCCTTTCTTTTTCTTCTCCCCTCAAGTTACAAGGAGACGGAAGATTCTTTTTCTTCTCGGAAGAGTGAAATGAAGACATTCCCCTCTAACAGCTGAGCAGGGAAGTTCCGACCCGGCGGGAGAAAAGAAAAACAGCTTTCCTCCCCTCAGAATGAGAGCGCAGTGTTCTGGGTCTTTCGATCCGAAATTCTGACACCAGTTATAGCTGTAACGTTTTGGCTACTCTGTTTGTTACTTGGTTGAAACAGAGGATGCAAGTAAAATACTAGCATATTTATTCCTACAGTATTTACAGCTATATTACATAATTTGTACATTGGAAATATTTGGAACTCTGCGCGACAAGATACCGACCATCTCGTCAGCTCTCCGAGAGTCTTCTCCTTCTCATCTCGAATCCCGATCTCTTCGGGGGGTCCCCGACCGCTCTTTTTATCAGACCGTCTGTGTTTATCCGAGAATGAGAAAGTTATTACCGTTCTCTTGTCAGAGAGGTTTACATTCCTTCGAATTTATGCTCCGAAAAGTGTCATTGCATGTCGCTTCACACCAAACAGGAATTCTCGCTGGGCGCAACAAATGTCAACCATTTGCCATTATACCGTTATCACAAAAAAACACATGGCGGGGTTTCTTGGAAAACGAACACTCGTCGACTATTTGCTCGCATTCCTGAGAGTTCCTCGCCTTTGATGTTAATAGACACAAAACAGCGTGTTTACGTCTGAAAGTTTCCCTGCGTGAGGTCCAAGCATTTGGAATTCCTATATCACACAGGCGATGATAACACAAAACAGACTTGTGAAAATGGCGCGCCAGTACAGCTTCTTAGTTAATGTGTGTATTTTAACACATACACACATTAAAATAATTTCAATTGGTGTATTTACGTTAAAATAAAGCAGTAAGAGAGCGAACAAGTTAATAAAAAATGTGTGCAAAAATATACTTTTGTGCTACAGGATGCACTTTTTTTATTGCAAAAAGGTGAGTTTCATATGACAAGCAGCATTTAGGCTGAAACTCTAGTAAACTTAGTAAATAATTATACGCCACAATAACTTGTATTACTGATCACAAAACACGCTAAATGTAGAAGATGTAAACAACGATACATGGAAATAATCGTTTACTAGTTGACCCGTGCGGAATTCCGCAAAAAAAAAAAAAAAAAAACTTTAAACTTAAAATTTAATACGACAATTTTTATTGGCTTCATTATCTGCCCGAAGTTGCAGCGCAGTGTCGAAATCTATAAAGAAAAGTCCAGCGTAAGTTGGTGTAGTCCCTGCCGGAGGTTGCAAGTTCCCGATCATATGGTACACTTGACCATGTAGTTTAAAACAATATGGACCTCTGCCAGGAATGTTAACTGAGTCCACTTTGACTGAAGCGAAGGCCAAAGCATTGTTGAATTGTCTAATATTGTCTAGGTAGTAGACACCTTCCTGTTAGTCTGCCTGTTGGTACCCTGTTCCTTGGCATTGTAAAATCTTGTACGTTTGCACAACATCGCCATCAACTGCCGTCGTTCTGACAACTTTTCAAAGAGATCAAAGACACGTTCACTTTTACAACTACTACAAAAGTGATACCCTATATTAAAATCAAATACCATAGTATTTTGAAACAATAAAACTTACAATTAAGGTTTACCGAGCTAAGCCTTGGCTTGAAATGTCGCATTTAAAATTGATTTGAACAACAATGGTCACGATTTTAACAGTTGAGCAAAAAATTTAACTTTTTCAAACTTCAATCGCTTATAAGTCGCTTAAACGTGGATTTTCGAGATTCTCGTTACGCGGCGCTAGCGGAGAAACGTTCTAAAGAACGCATTTTTTTTAATCTTTCGAATGAAATCAAAATGGAGACGATACAATTATTTCGCTAGATAGAGTCAATTGTGTGCCAAAAAATTGAAGTTCGAATAAAAAACGAACCGACACTTTTTAGAGGGTGGGTCTAATTTTCGTCAATAGCCCGCTGGATAAGCTTCAAAATCATAAATTTTCATGCAATTCGATAAAGAAATGAGCGAGTTTCGACCGGGTATAGGGTTCGGCTTAGAGAAATAATATATGGAGATGATATATCCGCAAAAGTATATTTCAAAATTTTCCAAATTCAAACCCAAGTAGCACACTTCGTTTTCTAAAGGTTGTAAAATGGTTATTAACGTTGTAACAACCGCTTAAAAACGTTTATAAAACGTTTAAAGGTTATTTGTGCTACCTGGGAAGTATTCATATAAAACTCTTTAATTAGAAACCGAAGATGTTCTTCAAATCAAACCATTAATGCCTAGCATTCCTTTTTAAGGAAGGTCCAAAAACTGTGTCTGAATTTTCCAAAAATGAACGTTTAAACCTAATAATAGTGTTTAATTATTACTTTGTTATTGTTTCAATTCATTATTAACAGATTGCAGGACATAACCATTGCAAAGTGTGTTCTGTAGCCGTTTTAATATGATCTTTATCAAGAATTGCATCGTTCACAATCTCAAGAACAAAAACTAAGTTTTTAAAATTATTTCCAGCTTCCCAGTTTATGTTAATTGCTGCTTTTATTTCTTTTTTATAAAATGTCTTTTTAAATATTAAATCGTAGGCAGAAAAAAAATAGTAAAAAAAGTATGTACCCTCTGGTGTCTAGCTTCTTTTTTATGAACGAGTTTTCTTTTCTTAATAAAAAAAATATTTTTGCATGTAATTTTTTTAATTATTTTTTCTATCCATTAAACACTATTTTGTAAAAAGTATGCAAAATATCTTTGGGAAAAAAATGTCAGGCATTAATGGGTTAATTGCACAACGCTACTGTTCGAATTCTCTCAGTGAGATTCCCTAGACCCTATTTAGTCCAATCATTGTTCTCTCCGATTCATGGCTTAGAACAAAATTTTCTCGTCCAATCTGAATCCTAATCCATTAGTTCGATTTATATTGCTCTTTCCATTGTTTATTACTTGTTTCCTTCACTGCAACTAAGTTACAAAGCTTCTTCCCATTTGAAGAATATCTTCTTTTACTTACGTATTAAATCTTTTAGTTTCCATTACCTCCCATTGACTTATCCTCGTGTTGCATCGAGGAACGAAACCCTGCAGAATGTTTTTTTTTCCTCTGCAGCAAAAGATTACAGCATTACTCTAAGTGGGATTTGGAATTGCAATATCGATGTTTTCTGGAGGAGAAATAGAAATCTATCAAAGGGTGCTTGTAATGCATACGTGCGAGAGCAAATTGTTGGGAAGATTGTCACATTGGTGAAATGGGAAAGCGTAATCTCAAAAGAAAGCAAATTAGAGGAGTTGTATTTGGAAGAGTATGTTTTGAATAGTCTGGTGACTATGTCGTGCACTCTGCCTTGCTAAGCGCAAAAGTGGTATTTGCAGTTGAGCTCAAACTGAGATATTACTCTTTAAAGTCTTAAACCACCATGTATTTGATTTAGATTAAACTTTCTCAGAATTTTTAAAAAATATTTCCCGTTCTCAAATGACCATATAATTAAAGGTAAAATACGTCACAAAGAGTCACCTGGTAGCGAAAACTCAATTTTGTTTAAAAGTGCAGATACGACTTTTTAGCTTAGCACTACAGTATAAATGAGCGTACAAGCACTATTTAGTTTTTAGAAATTAGTAATATGGTTAAAAGCTGCAGCATTTAGTGCGTACAGAGAAAAAAAATCATTGATATATGTAACTGAAAAGAAAAAAGTTTCATGGTTCAGCTGTTTTTTTTTTAATTTTTCTTTAATCAGTAATGACGAAGCGCTATTTAATCTCATTTTTGACCGCAGTTGCCATTCTGGTTCCTTTTCAGATTAAACACGGAACCGCTCTCCCCGTCCATCTGCTTCTGGTGCAGGGTCTCCTGTGGTCCTCGGCCTCCGCTCCTCTTGGTGGTGCACACAGGAATAATTGTTTTTCTGCAAGAAGTCGATTAATGTGGATGCACTTACGAATTTTCAACTTGATATTATTCTGCTGCAAAGACAAAGCTAAAAAGCAAACAAACAAGTAATAATAGTAGCATTACCAAATGATGAAAAACGCTTTTTTTGAGCCGAATAAGTAAGAATCTAATGTGTTCTCGTAAATTTAAAATACGAAACATTAAAACACCAATGAACGTTAGTAGGATCAATTTCTTAACGTTCTTTATTTCCCCTCTACATAATGAAAAAGTTTAAAATGCAGATATTAAACAGGTAATTATTTTTTTCAATTTGGATAACGTGAAAATTAAACCATTAAAAATAAGGTTTAACAAGAACACCAGGTATAATAGGATTTACTTACATGAAAACTTACATGAAACACAAGAAATAAATCAAATTACAGTTGGAATGCAAAATGCATGTTACGCAAAGAAGCATGCAGCATTTATTACATTATATATTTGTAACGATTTGACAGATACCACTGACAGTATAACAGAATTATAGGTATTTAAATCAACCACTAGTGGGGGAAATTTATTATTATTATTACGAGACCTAATATGTTTTATTTATAGTCTGCCGAAAATGAAGCTCTTTAATTCCTTCGCGAAAAGAGTACTTCATCCCGGAGATAAAAATTTCTTTCGATGAAATGGAATACGTCACCTATTATTAATGAAGTAAGTAGAAGCACAACTACTGCAATAAGCGTGATCACTAATTTCTTTTTTTCATTGTTTAAGTGAAAAACATTTACATCAAACACTAAACGTCCATCCGTGAAAACCACGCTAAGCATTTGCAAACCATTCCACTTAAAAAAGGGATGATGGGTTGTGAGTGGGAATTTTTCGAAGTTTTCAACTTAAATCTTTCATTTTTACTTTCTTCTATATCTATTATATAGAAGAAAGTATTGGTTTCGTGAAAATTTTCGAATGTCGAATTTTGACGGATTTGCACGTTTTGAGGTGCGCTGAGTCCATTTCGACCATTTTTGGAAAATGTCTGTCTGTGTGTGTGTGTGTGTGTGTGTGTGTGTGAGTCTGTATGTGTGTGACCA
>JAXGGA010001399.1:0-2500 GCA_038373865.1 Uloborus plumipes
AAAAAAAAATTCATTTTTTTCGCTCCACCCTAATGAACATACCCACTTTTCAACTTCATTCTCTTATATCTTACTTCACGTGCGTCGGAGAGCTGCGCATTTCATATCATTTGCAGAACTCAGTGACGTGCGTCTACGGTAAAGTTTGCATGAATTTCTGACCACTCCTTCTTGGTGTTGCATTTTCAATGTCGAGCAGTGTATGTATGTATGTATGCATGTATGTATGTTTGTATATATATATATATATATATATATATATATATATATATATATATATATATATATATATATATATATATATATATATATATATATATATATATATATATATATATATATATATATATATATATATATATATATATATATATATATATATATATAGGCTTGTATATATGTATGTGTGTGATTGTATTTTGTGAACATGTATGAATGTATGTATGTATCAATGTACACTCAGGCACATTGAAAATAGCGACCCAAGAAGAAATCGTCGGATTGAAATGAAATTTAATACACATAATGATACAGATGAGAGACTCACTTGATCTCAAAATCTAGACAATTAAACTAATACAGGGTGAGCAACGACACAAATACAGGTAATCTGTACAATGTCGAAACTTGGCACCCCAATGTCGAAACCCGCACAGCTGGTGTAATGGTCTGGGGGCCATATCCTACGATAGTCGGTCCAATCTAATTGTGATGCGTGGTAACTTAACCGGTCAACGTTACGTTGATGATATTCTTCGACCCCATATAGGACCTTTCCTAAATGGTCTCCCAGGGGCAATTTTCCAGCAAGATAATGCTCGTCCGCATACAGCAAGAATTGCTCAAGACTTCCTACGTCATTTTCAGACTCTTCCATGGCCGGCCTATCCCCCGGCTTATCCCCTATAGAGCATGTGTGGGATCAGCTAAAACGTCAGATGCCATCGTGTCACTTTGTGCGTGATTTGGAGTTGGCTGTTGCAAATTTATGGGCCCATTTGCCTCAGGACAACATCAAGCGTCTAATCATCTCAATGCCGGATCGTGTGGCGGCATGTATTGCAGCTATAGGTGGTCCAATGCGCTAGTGAAGTTGCTCTGTATTTGTGTCCTTGCACACCTTGTATTCGTTCAATTGTCTTGATTTGGAGATCAAGTGATTCTTTCATCTGTATCATTATGTGTAGTAAATTTCATTTCAATCCGATGCTTTCTTCTTGGGTCGCTATTTTTAATGTACCTGAGTGTATATATGAATTTATAAATGTATATTTATGTTTGTTTGTATGTTTGTATGTGTGTATGTACATGTCTGTTTGTATGTAGGTATGTATGTTTGTATACTCGTATATATGTAGGTATGTATGTATGTATGTTGTGTACATGTATGAATGTATGTATGTATGTTTGTATATATGTATATATGTATATATGTGTACGTATGAATGTTTGTATATATGTATATATGTGTACGTATGTATGTATGTTGTGTACATGTATGAATGTATGTATGTATGAATGTATAAATGTATGCATATTGTATGTTTGTGTGTATGTACATGCCTGTTCGTATGTAGGTATGTATATATGTATGTATGTGTGTATGCATGTATGTATGTATATATATATGTATATATCTATGTGTGTATGCATGTATGTGTGTACATATATATGTATATATCTATGTGTGTATGCATGTATGTATGTACATATATATGTATATATGTATGTGTGAATACATGTATTTATATAATATATATATATATATATCGGTATGTATGTATGTGTGAATGCATGTATTTATATAATATATATATATATATATCGGTATGTATGTGTGTATGTAAAGGGTGTTTTTTTAGAGGTATAGAAATTTGAAATGGAATAAAACAAAGATGTTTTTTTTAAATTAACATGAAATTTATTTTATTCGAAAGATAATCTTCTGGCATTATAATTTAAACATGATTTCTGGTATATGACAGCCAAAGCTTGCTCGGACGTAGTCTAATCTGGAGGTCCAATTTTCGACTATTTTCCCCAACATTTGTGGTCGTATATCCGCAATAACGCGGCGAATGTTGTCCTCCAAGTGGTCAATCGTTGTGGGCTTATCGGCGTTGACTAGCGACTTCACATATCCCCACAGAAAATAGTCAAGCGACATTAAATCGCACGATCTTGAAGGCCAATTCACGGGCCCAAAACGTGAAACTGTGCGGTTAGCAAACGTATCCTTCAATAAATCAATTGTGACACGAGCTGTGTGACATGTTGCGCCATCTTGTTGAAACCACAGCTCCTGCACATCATAATTGTTTAACTGATGAACGAAAAAGTCAGTAATCATGGCTCTATAGCGGTCACCATTGACTGTAACGTTCTGGCCAGCATCGTTTTTAAAGAAGTACGGACCAATTACTCCACCAGTCCTTAAAGCACACCAAACAGTCAGTTTTTCTGGATGAAACGGTGTCCCAACATACACTTAAATATTATC